>MU160787.1:23505-36417 GCA_015888305.1 Antheraea pernyi | reverse complement strand
ATATGATTAATCATATGAAATTGGGTTCAGCTTAGGCTGGTGATTTAGGTTGTACACGTCTGCGCAGGTATATAAAGCGCGCCGAGATCCGCGCCGCTGCTTCGTAGTCCGGTGAAGCTGTAAAGACCTTAACAGGTCAATAGCATAGTCAGTTCAAGAAAAAAAAAACGCGCCGCTGCTTACAGCATTCAATTATTCGCAGCAAACGCACGTATTCCGGAGGCGCATGGCGTAACAGTTGCATTCGATAACACTGACTGTTTGCATAGTTCATCTATTCTATCTATCTTCTTCTATATACATACATATAATAAAAATGAAGTGTGTGTATGTAATATCAAAATAAATTTTTTCACTGATTGGGTATGAAAGTATACACGCTTCTGATAACAAAAATGCATTTTTTTAATTTTTTGTCGGTCTGTGTGTCTGTCTGTTTGATCCGGGTAATCTTCGAAACGGCTGAACCGATTTTGTCGGGAATTTCACTGGCAGATAGAGAAACTTACAGCGCGTTACTTAGGCTACTTTAAATTAGACTATCTGTTAACCGCGGCTTCGTCTGCCATGCTATCTTCAAAACGATTCGATCGATCTTCAGATCACTTTCACTGGCAGATAGCTGATCTTATAAAAAGTAATTTAGGCAATTTTAGTTTATACTGGCTGTTAACCGTGGCTTCGCCCGCTGTGCTATCACTAAAACGGTTACATCGATTTTCACGGGACTTTCAATGGTAGATAACGGACCTAATAAAAAGTAATTGTGGTTATTCTATTTTAGGCTAGCTGTTACCCGCGACTTTATCTGCATGAAATTTAGCAAGATTTCAACTTATTCTTTATTTTTAATAACAGAAATAATTATCGGCTTATTGTTTACAATTCGACATTATAATTATTAATAACATTAATGATCTTCCTAATAAGAGTATTACGTAAAGAGTTCCATAATACAATTTGTTGCGGAACAGACAGGCGTTTATTTTTTCTATAGTCACTAAATCTTAATTATAATAAGGGCAATATATATTAAATGTAATGTAAATCTTTATAATAACATTTTTAGTTATTGTTTCAATAGTTCCTTATAAAGTGTAAGTGAGCACTGAGGTAGTTATATGGTTGGTTATGGTTCCATATATGTTGCTGATGACAAACCTCATTTGGCCCGCTCTTTGTATTTATATATCTAATGTACACGTTACATGTTACTTTTAGTGGCGTGCGCGTAGTACTTACAATTATCTTTAAAGAGCGTTTCTGTAATTGTACATAGTCTCACAATTCTATAATTCTTTAATACGATTTTAAAAACGCGTGCGGAGCTGCGGGCACAGCTAGTAAAATATAATATAACTTTTAAAGTTGGCACAGAATTGCTTAAGGAGATAGATCGATTAATGAAAATTTACTTTCTGTTTTGAACATTAAAAAAAAAAGTTTTTTCTAAGTTTCATGATAGAAAAAAAAAAAAATGCATTCACATCCATACCTACTAGAAGTCCAAATAGACTGAATATGAACGAATTTCAGAACCTCACCTTTTTTTCGTTGTCCGCTTCACGTGAAATGCCCCAGATGTAGTTGTAATAAAAATGGAAATAGAGACAAAGCATTGGAACTTCTCAGCGGCTCACAGCAGCTATCTTATGTTTGGATTCTAATGACTCGTTTTGAATAGAAATTACATCTACAGTTTCAGCTGTTGGGACATTTCACATGAAGCGAAAAAAAGACGAAGTTCTGAAGTTCGTTCATATTAGCCTAATTGAACTTCTGTAGGTACAAATATGAATACACAATTTAGATTCGAACCCCGTTAGCACAATCTTGATATTTCTAAGTGGGGTCCGGTTCAAATTTTGAAAATGCTGTAACTTATTTCACTTTGAAGTACAAACGAAGCACTATCGAATGGTATCTTCATTCTATTCTTCATAAGTTATGTCTGCAAAAATTAGATGACTGAGTTTAAGCGCCATTTCAAGCGGGCTTCAATGTCTAAAGGCTATAATAGAGTGGATCAATATGTGAACGATTGTGACGTCTGGAAATGACGCCCCTCCGTGTACACCCATTAAAACGAACGTAACTATTTATGTTTTGTAAAAATATATAGTAACACTAACCGTCACGGCTGACGTTGTCCCGCCCTGATAATAAAAAAACCTTGAAGATATATATATGCTGTCGCTAACTCTTTGTAGGCATTATCAAGCTCTACAACTTTTCTCTAGAACTCAAACATATATCTCTCATCGTTAAAGCAGCGTTCGTAAGAAACGTTTTCTTTCAGCCATTTTTGCTCCGACTTTGCAAATCCGACTACCACAAAAAAGTCTTTTCATTTCTCAAGTTAATATATAGCCTATGATACTCACAAATAACGTGGCTTTCTATTGGTAGAAGAATTTTCAAAATCGGTTTAGTAGATCCTGATATTACCCCTACAACGTCACAAACTTCATCTCTTTATAATATTAGTATAGATGAAGAGGGATAAACCAGGTCGAGTTTGTTGCCGTTTCTTCTCTGACTGGTTTGTTTTCCGAACCTGTGGTAGCTTTGGCGTTCATAAGCGCCTTCTCAGGACCTAAATTAAATAAAGTATATTTTGATTCTTTTTTAAAGTTCACATAGTAAAACTACCACACAGTCATCTTCCTTGCAAAATGAGTAAATACAGAGTTCCATTATCTGTATTAAAAGGAACTGTGAACAGTAATTCGATATTTAGAAATAAAAAAATGGACAGTAAATAGTATGGAAAAAATAAAACAATGATTTTGGTTTTAATAATTATATATTGCAATACTAGATATTTGGATACAAATTTTATAAACTACATGCGTTTGAGCGTTACTCGTATTTCTTGAACGGAGAGTACAAATGGATAACAATAAATCGTGATTCCGTGACTGCTTAATGCTATTGTATTGAAGATTCACAAAGACCTGGATCTCTCATACTTGTAGCCTCACCCAGCGCCATGAAATTTTCTCAACTACGAACCCCATTCAATAAATCTCGATATAGTCAGAAAAATATAATTTTATTTCAAATAAACATTGTAGTCATAAAGGAGCGAGCATTACATCAATAACTTCAAAATTTCCTGATATCGATTTAGTACATAATAAAGGTAAGTTTTGATATTGTTGTTTTAAATGGTAACATAAAACTGGATTTTAAACCATTTATCGTCAAAAAGAATAGAGCGTATCCTTAGGAAACCACAAAATTTATTAGCAAAACAGAAAAAAAAACTTAACGTAGCAATCTAATCTTATATTCCAAAAATAATTACACAGTACTGACAATATATCTAAAAAATAATGATTTTCCGTATTATAATTATCTATGAAAAACTCACTAGCGCGATGTAGCTATGTACTAACAAATAACTCCATCTATTAACCGATTCTGAGACCAATTATGTGTTTTTATGTTTACTTAACAAAATGTATGATTTGTATGTTTTTTTTTATTAATGAATGAATGAAATGAATTTATTAATATCGAGGAATGTAAATTTCGAGTGTTGTTTGAAAATTCTTACATCTCCTAACTTTTACCACATCGAAGACACATTTACAAAGTGACATTACATAAAGCGTCCTTAAAACTAAAAACGATACTGGCAAATGCTAATACGAGAGCATTTCATGTAAAAAGCGAAAACGTTCAAATCAAGTTTTATTCCATCTTAGGTATTATATATTACTTAAAATATAGTATTTCTATATATTTTTCGTGTCGCTACAGAAAACGTATAAAAACTAGATGTCTAATCTAAAGAAATAAAAACACATGTCCTATTTTAATACAAATTACTTGTTATTAGAGAACGCTATATAAATCTCAAGTAAATTGGAAACAAAAAAAAACATACATTAGTATGAATAAAACATATATTTCACATATAGGGTGAACGACTCAACAGTTGACCATTGAAACAATCTATTATAAATTATTATATTTACCCAAAACATTAAATTATGAGCAAAAATAGTATAATATTTATAATCCACTTTGCACATAGAAAAAATGGCAAAATAAAAAAAAAATCTTGTTTAGAAGATAATAATATATCGGACTGTTAATACTATCAAGCAACGGGAAATGATATTAGAAAAAAATGTAGTTAATAAAAAAATGCATAATAATCAAATAATTGTGATATCAATCTATTAACAAATAGAATTTTTTTTATACTTCCCAATTCTTTTAAAGACGTAATTCTAAAATATATACAATAAGTATATACAATTAAAAAAATATTGTATTCGGGTAAGCATTGTTTAAAATATTCATTTATACACGATCAGCTGTTAGGTCATTCACCTTTATTGTCTAAGGAATAATAGAAAAAAAAATTAAGCAACCATTTTTATTTTCTTAACTTAAAGTTTCATTCTAGCTTAAATAAAAATAAAAAAAAAACGTCAAAATGCATAGATAATTCTTAAAAATCCAATCAGATAACCGTCAGGCCCGGGCCGGAGCTGACAAATTAAAATTGACACTGAAGCAAGCAAACCGATTGCTGAAGATTACTTTAGTTTTAATTACTCTCCAATGCCAGCATCCTCTTCGGCATCTGTAATAAAAGTTACTTTATGTTCAACACTAGCCCGTAGCAGCGTCTTTTTTTTTTACTTCTTCAAGTACTGGGTTCATCATCATATTTTCGGGAGTAACTTAGTCTTTATTTCATTAAAATCGGTCCACTCTATCAAAAGTTATTGTAATTTGAATGATTTGAACTAATTTCGTTGAACGCACTAATCTCAGGAACTACGGGTGCGATTTGAAAAATTCCTTCAGTACCAGATAGCTCATTTATCGAGGAAAGCTATTGCTATATGATGAGTCCAGTGTGAGCGGAACACCAATTAAGAATGTTACAAAATCGTTTATTTTTTCTTTTGAGAGCTTCCGCTGCGTATTAGGGTTATTCCAAAGTCACTATTCCACTAATTATTTATACTGATGAATAGAAAAAATGTCAAGCGACGGGCTACCCCATTCAGCAAATATGATGCAGTACAGCAACTCTGAGTTTCAATGAGAGCTCATATAAAACAGATGTTAAAACATTCGTGTAACAAAAAATTAAAAGAACAAATCTTTGAGTTACAAATAATAACACAGACACACATAATTGATGATCAGATTATATACAGGTACTGCTGATACAAATTTAAGGCGCTTACCCTCGTATTGGTGCTGCCCGTTGCTGGTCTCCAGGCGGAGCTGACGGAGCCTTGCAGCTGCCTCCTCCGGGCTGAGATTACTCTCCTCTGCATCTTCGAACTCCTCTTCACCTGCCAATGGCATCCGTTCAGTGGAAAAGACGAGACTACTTGCCTCTATATAAAGGCGGGTTTAAACCAAAGGAACATAGACATAGAACAAGAGCATACTTTGTACCAAAATCAAAAACACTTTATTCAATTTAGGCCTAAGAAGGCGCTTATGAACGACAAAGCTACCACCGGTTCTGAAAACAACCCACTCATCGAGAAGAACCGGCAACAAGCTCGATCCGGTTTATCTTTTTAATAAATATATATAATACATTAGGTACATGCCACAAACGTTTGTAATGGATATACAGAGATGAGTCAATTCCAGACGTCACCATTGTTCACATATTGATTCACTGTACCTATAATAGCCTTTTGACACCAAAACCCGCTTGACATGGCGCTTAAATACGCAATCCGGCAAATCGGTAATATCCTTTGGGACTTTGTTGTAAAACCTAACACCATTTCTCAATACTAGTTCATATAGCGCTTACACCAAAATGTCAACGAGCAAGAATGAGAACCAAGAATTCTTGCACGATATATGTTCAGAATAGCCGAATGAATGTTCATTGCTCATTTGTGAAAATTATGTGGTTGATATAGCCTCGTTATGGCAGACTCTGATAGCAATGTTATAATAATTGCAAGTGCTGCATTTATTATTCTCTCTCAGAAAATCAAAAGAAAAAGATGGAAGAGATGTTGGTTGACGACAAACTGAATGCAAGGAGGGATACTCAAATTTTGTAGGGATTTTTTTTCAGGATCTAGAGCAATATGTAAGAATGTAGAAAAAAATAGTCATATATGAAATATACATATTATTGGGCTTTAACTTTTACCAAAAGTTATAATTCCAGAATGAATAACAATATCTTAACAACCCACATACCCTCATCAAACTCTTCGCCATCCATGTAGGGATCGTCATCGTCCACCTCATCTGTGGGGTCCGGGTGGAGAGACTGTCCCTGGCTCATCGCAGAGTACATAGCTTGGAGATCATTCTCATTCTGGGGGACGAACCTGTATAATTTTAATAAGTTTCCATGACGGCAAGGCATTTTCTCAGCCCATCTGGCTAGCTACCACCCTCAAATTGAAAATCTGTCACAAAGCACCTGTCAGTGAGTTCCGACAGCTACATTTGAGAGTCCCTCTCTATGTTAAGCATGTGTATAGTCTTGGAACATGTGCTTATTTAATATCAGATGAGATTGTGTTCCAACCTTCGATCAACAATAACTAGATAAAGGGTCGGCGTGAAAAATACGTCTCGGTAAATAAGAGCTCACTTGAAATGTGTGCCCTTATTTTGTTTAGTTTGTTTGAAACACAGCCAATGTAAGCCCGTTTCACATGCCGCAGTGTATTCAAAAGATGCAAAAATAATACCCGAAAAAGCAATTTAACGGCCGGAGTATCTTACTTTCGCTAAATACATGTTGAATAAGTTATATTTTAAGCTTTAAACTAACAAATAATATCAAATTTTGAACAAAATTACCGATTTTAAACCTGTGATACAAATGTTTGGCCTCGCCAGACACAAACACGCACAATAACGGGAAAACGTACTTTATTCATTACGTGTTAAGGTTGAATTCACACTAAATGTTGTTTATGTTGTCTTTTCATTTGTGAGGGGAGTAATTTATTACTTTGCTCGTTTTATCGTAAGTATTAGATAATATTTTGAACATTTGTGACTTTATTACTAGGTGTTATGGTTGTAATTAGGTTGAACTTAAAACTGTTTTTAAAAGTTTTTTGCCCCCTTTCTTAGTAAACAAATAGCTACACATAAGTATATATTTACGCGGACAGATTTTAGCTTCAATTTTGTACGTGACCCTTTATCTAGTTATTGTTGAACGAAGGTTCAAACGCTAAAATCAATAAGATATAAAGTAATTCTCTTATACTTTATCAAGTTTCGGGATTGACAAGAACTTATTCAACATGTGTTTAGCGAAAGTAATATACCCCGGCCGTTATTTTTCGGGTATTATTTTTGCATCTTTTGAATACACTGCGGCATGTGAAACGGGCTTACATTGGCTGTGTTTCAAACAAACTAAACAAAATAAGGGCACACACTTCAAGTGAGCTCTTATTTACCGAGACGTATTTTTCGCTCCGACTCGTTATCTAGTTATTGTTGATCGAAGCTCTTTAACGTGACCCGGGGTCGGTCGTGGTGGTCTAGTGGTTTGACCGGTGGAATATAAATTCGATGTTCGCAGACACGGTCACGTACCAACGTATAGTAACACTATCGGCTGACGGTGAAGAAAAACATAGTGAGGAAACCGGAACCTGAAAAATGTTCTCGTAGGACTACTATATGTGGGAAAACATAGAATCGTGGATTTGTCAGAGTTTGAAATCGCTAATACGTCGTGGGCTGGGGTGGTGATTATGCCCATACCTTCCCTCGGGAAGAGGCCTATGGCCCTGCAGTGGGTCTCTTACAGGCTGGCTGATGATAAATCCCATCCCATTCGATATACTATTTGTATTCATATATCTAATGTACACGTTACATGTTACAGTTGGTGTGCGTGTCGTAGTTACAAATGTTTTTGAAAAAGCTTTTCTTGTTACACTCGCACTTTCACTGCACACTTTCATGCCATTTCTCGAAGTTTTCTAGCCAGCCATTGTTAGCTTTAAAATATTGGATTTTCAGCGAATCGGTGAACTCTTCAACTTTTTTCTTTCACTATGGGTTTAGTTTGGACACTGCTTGAACCATGTAGATAAATATTGCTCTAAAATAAGGAATTCATCAATTTTTCATCTTTTACATAAGACTTTCCCCGGATTCTCGTTTCTTTAAGAGTTCAGCTTCTTTTTAATTATAAGTGATAATGTACTTTCGTGTATTCCAAATTTAGAGAAAATTTTTGGTTTGTACATTCATTCAAAATGACTCATTGGCAGATAGTTTGTTACAGAGCTCATCCAAACATACCGAAATTATTAGTTGAAGTTATAGAGGGTGCCTATAATAATAATAGAATATATATAGAATAAATAATAGAGGTTACTACTATTTCATGGGCCTCCGCGAAGACTACCATCTGGGGCCCACATAATGATGGCTCTCTCCGCCAACGGAGGACCGGAGGGAGGAGGCGGCGATTTGCCAGGGGGCCCATCTCCTCATTGCACAGGTCCGGAAGACGAGGGGAGGCAGTTGGTGTGTACCCAGTTGGTCTCCCTATTAGGACGGAGGCCGGCAGCCACCTTCCGCAGGGCGGACCGTTGGGGCGGCTATCCAAGGGGAATAGCGTAGATCGATCGCTTGCCGCTCCAACAATATGGTCGGATGGAATACCGTGGCGGAGTTTTAGTCGCTGCGAGTCGGACATAACCCATCCTCTCCCCGAGAGGAGAGGGTGGCATATCCATAAGGGATTTCTCCATATTAATAAAAAAATAATAATAAAAAAGACTCCTGAGATGAAAGGAACAGATTATTTTTTGAAATTATTTAAACATTCATTCATGGACACAAAATTTTTTTTCTCCAATATTAATAAGATTGAATAACTTATACCTGAGTTCATAATTGAGGACCAGGTAGAGGGCGGGTGATGGTTCTCTCTGTACCGCATGGAGTGAGATACTCGGGTACAGGAGGGAGATTGTTGGAGCTGGTCCACCTGAAGGTCTCACACCTCCACCCCATATCACATTACTGAAAAGTTATATGTATTTATTTCTATGGTATTCCAGTCTATTTTTATAGGTTCCACAAAACCTTCCTATTTCCTCATTATGTTGGGGATTGAAACACATTAACCTTTGCAATTTGAAGGTAAACATATACCTACATAATGCTTTCATACGCTATAATAAATATAGCCGACCCGTGCCCACTTCGTTGGGCGGTAATTGGCATTATCAAGCTACAACTTTTCTCTAGAACTCAATCATATATATCTCATAATTAAGGCAACGTTTGTAAGAAACGTTTTCGTTCTACCATTTTTCTCCGAATCCCCAGACATTACCCTCTACGACCTCACAAACTTTACCTCTTTATAATATTAGTATAGATTATATAATTAGTTAATAGCTTCTGCCCGCGACTTCGCACGTGTGGAATAGTTATTTTGGGCTAAGACGCAGCGGAAGCTCTCAAAAAGAAAAAATACCCCGATTTTAAAACATTTTTCATTGTTGCTCTGCTCCTATCGGTCTTAGCGTGATGATATGTAGCCTATGACACTCATAAATAATGTGGTTTTATATTGGTAAAAGAATTTTCAAAATCGGTTTAGTAGTTCCTGAGATTACCTCCTACAACATCACAAACTTAGGTAAAGTTGTTGAAACATATATGTGTACCAAGCATACATACCTCAATAACTCTTATATATATGTATTTCGTATTGGATAATATTCTAAACTATTTCAGTTTGATAAGGGAAAAAAGATAAAACCCTTCCATTTGCATGTGTAAGCGTGTATGCATGCACGTGTGTGGAGGTGATATGTGTAATGTTGTCGCAGTGATGTAAGATTTTGTGTCACTGTATCGCGCGAGTAGCATACTCAAGGGCTCCACACTGAGGGAACGGACCTAGGCTTAAGCAGCTGCCGAGGGGGTATATCTATACTAATATTATAAAGAAGTAAAGTTTATGAGTTTGTGAAGTTATAGGGGGTAATATCAGAAACTACTAATAAGATTTCTAAAATTCTTTCAGTGGTATATAGCTCATTTGTCGAGAATGTTTATATGCTATACATAATCACACTAAAACCAATAGGAGCTGAGCACTAATGAAGAATGTTAAGAAATCAGGGTTTTTTCCTCTTGAGAGCATCTACTGCGTGTTAGCTTTAGCCCAAAGTAACTATTCCATGCAGACAAAGTCGTAGGCAGAGGCTAGTTTTTTATATTTCCACAAAAATTATAATAAACCATTAGTTCTTATTTTAAATAGTATGCCAAAGTCCACAGTGAAGGACAAGATGCTGAAACACAGCACTGTGATAAACAGAGATACTTACGAGCTTTTCGAAGCTTAAGTTATAGTATCTCTTAACATAATGATAATATCTTTAGGTCTATAGCTATACCACACAAGTTTAGTGGTAAACACCTGTTTCTGATGCTATGTCGAGATATAAGTAAAACCATTACACACACTGTCTAATGCAAGATAACTATACCTTTACCTAAAACTTGTGGACTTCAACTTAACTAAGCATAGATAAGTTTTTATTTATTCAATACAGTTGAACATCACAAGATATGTGATAAAAATATCCTCTTTGAAGACAAAGAGAAATCATTTATATTACAAATATAACAGAAAAAGCACAAAACATAAAGAGATCCTTCACACTTTCATAGATCAAAAGTACAGAACTGTATTTATTTTCCAGCAAAGACTAAAATTTTGCATTTTTTTTATATTCTCAATAAAAGAGAAGAATTGGAAATCAAATTTATTGAAGCATTAAAATTATTATTTTAAATCCCTTACATTTTAATTCTAATTAAACATAATGGACAAAGGATGTTGTTCGAAATTTGATGCCGCACATTTAAGACAGATGGAATATGTTGAATTTTTTCAAACAACAGTCAAATTTTATGCGTAGTTCATATTGGGTATTAAAAAAAATGCGAAACAATAAAACTATTATTTTTAATATAAAATCGTTTTATATTTCATTTATTGTATTGTTCGTTATGAATACTTACTTTTCAGTTATATATAGAGTTGCAGTTCCCAATTCTTGATCATTTACCAGTAATTTTGTTGACGGAGTCTGCAGTAACACACCTTCGACCGGCATTGAGAAAGTTGATGAAATAACCACCATTGTGCCAATAAAAAAAGTAAAACGATGTTATTATAACTATAATGACTTTAAATTATTTGTTATTAGACAGTTACCAACTGAAATAACTGATTTACTTTAGCAATAATGTGAAATAAAACAAAACTTCCATGAAACACGCTTGGCTAAAAATTAATTGTCAAATAATTGTATGGCTGTGTGGCCAAGTATAAATTCCAGAAATCTTTTGACAATTACAATTTTACCCAAGTAAAAACACTGAAGACAAGTAACAATAAAAAAAACCTACTCGATCTTCTTCATTATTATAATTCAAACCATGCTAAAGAAATAGTTTATATGTAAATATGATGCTTGACCATAGGTACAGTCCTTGCCAATCATTTTAGCCGCTCTGAATATAACTAAGTTCAGACTTACGTATAATACCGCCAAGATTTTACTGCCAAACAAAATAAAAATATTATAATAGATATCTAAAATTGGATTTTATTTATCCTTGAGGTGTCTCCATGTTATACTTATTATGATATATGCATCTATATTTGGAGTGCTTAAAAAGATTTAATTATTAAAAAAAAAATTAGAACGTAATAACATATACATTGTAACATTTACATACTGGAATAGTGTTAATTATCCTCGTATACGTATATTACGTACATCGGCAAAGCGATGTTGCTGTAGTTGATAGATTGTTTGGACACAGCATCGATGAACGTAAATTCGAATCCTTGCACCTAAGTTCTTCAGGAACTTCCGGTAAACGAAAACATCTTGATGAAACTATAGCACGGTGATAGAGTTTTTTCTAGTTTTAACTACCACCCTCATTTGAAAATTTGTCGCATAGCACCAGCTGGTGTGTTCCAACAGCTGTACTTAAGAGCCAGTCCCCCTCTACATTCGGCGTGCTTACCAAGAAAAAGAAGGAAATTGTAGTAAACTGGACAAATAAAAGAAATATCTATTAGACTAATATAAATAATTAATCCAATTGTATAAAAATAATGAATTTATTATAACGCTACATTGAACATTGTTTAATCTTACTGAATCGTGTTAAATATAGTTTGCTTTTAAACATGCTATTTTCTCCCAAAATATCAAGACGATATAATCTTGGTCACATTAGCATAAAGTTAAAACATTTGGTCAAAGAGTATAATAAGTAATATAGTAAAAGAGAGCCCTCTCACGGCTAAAATCATACAGCAGTTAAAATACGCCATCTATCCATGATGAAACGTACTAATAATAATATACCTACATACGTATAGGTACATATATTTGCCTTTATATATATATGTATACTTTTATAGACCTATATTAGGCGTTTACAATGACACCCATAAAAAGATTACTAAACACTTTATACTAGATAATTTATCACTGAGATACTATTTTCTGTTCATAAGGATATGTAAAGTGAAGTGATATTCATTTCGAAAAAAAAAATCACACCAACATACATTATTATTGACATTGTGTAACTATGATTTGTGATTATACCAAAAAATACATTAATACAAACTGAACATTATTTCTAACCCTATAAGTGTTTTTATTTCTATATCATAATTATTCTTAATCCGTTAATTGCATAAAACAAGAGTACCTTATATAGAATAATCAGAATTTTAATATAAAACTATGTTATAATTAAAAAATACTGAAATAAAACAACAGAATTAATTATTGTGTTTATTTTGTAAAGTTTCTTAACAATATTTAAAATACCAAGTTTATCAAAACTTATAATTAA
>MU160786.1:13377-54752 GCA_015888305.1 Antheraea pernyi | reverse complement strand
TGATTAAAACCAAAAACCCAAAATATCTGTATGACAAGTTAGAGTGGAGACAAGATAAGCACAGGTATTTTTCATGTTCTCGCACCATGACTAATCCATTATCGATACCTCTCCATAGAACTACCGCTTTCAGAGGGGCATTTAAATATGCCGCCACTCGTTGTTGGAACAACATCCCACCGCCATGTCGACCCAAAAACAGTAAACTTAGCTTTAAACTCTCATATAAGCATTATCTATTGCAATTTCAAACTCAGTACTTAAAGTGACGTATTCACGTAGTTCTATTTTAAGCTCAGTTTATTGGTGTGTATTTTCTTAAATCTTGTTCCGTATACATTTATATTTGTTAATTTAATTTAATTGTATGGTTGTTCCAACAATAACGTATTTCTTTCTTTCTTTCTTCTTTCTAGTCCGGTGAAGCCGTAAAAAAACATTGCAAGGTCAATAGCGTAGTCAGTTTGAAAAAAAAAAAGGCACCCACATCACTTGTACACACACTCGCTAGTGTTGCCACTCTATTACAGTATGTACGTATATATTCCGACAGAAGTCCGCAGGGCGTTTGTATCTTTATAAATAATTTATTTAATCGTATTTTAATTTAGTAGGTTGCAGAGATATCCTGAAACTATTAATGATTTCAGCATGAATGGGTCGGCTCGCCCGGGGTAGTACCACCCTCTCACGGAAAACCGACGTAAAGTAACAGTGCTTGCATTGTTGCGTTTCGTTCGGTCAGTGAGAGCACCGGAGGCCCACCTCCCCTCCCCTCTCCTCTCCTACATTCAGATGACTTTATTACTCACTGTTTTATACATCCGGTTGCAAAGTCAGTTACAAAATGTAAAGGCAAACAACACAAGATTATGTATAATATATAAAAATTACCACGTGCGAATATGCTATCAAAAATGTAGGTGGTAGAGGCACGCTGAAGCTATTACTGGTTTCAGTATGAGTGGGTCGGCTCACCCACGCGGTACTAACACCCGACACACAGACACACCTACGTGAACTAACAGTGCTTGTATTGTTGCGTTTCGTTCGGTCAGTGAGAACGCTGGAAGAACCTCCCATTCCCTCCCCCTGTCTACCCCCCTTTCCCCAAACATAGCCTGGCAACGCACCGGCGACTCCCCTGGTGTTGCTAGTGTCTATGGACGGTGGTGATCGCTTAACATCAGGTGACCCGACTGTTCGTTTGCCTCCTATAATATATTAAAAAAAAAGTCGAACTGAGACACTTTTGTATATATACGTATGATGTGTAAACAGGAGAGCACGAGAGATCAGACGCCGACGGGCTGCGATCAGGATCCAGAAGAACATTCGGGGTTGGCTCGCGAGACGGAAGTACCAGCGGCTGAGGAGCCTCGTCATAGGAATACAGGCACGAGCCCGGGGCCTCATCGCGAGGAGGCTCTACCGGGACAGGAGGAGGGTGTTAGCGGTTACTATCTTTGCAATAATCTCGATATATCTACATCACTTTTTAAGTCCCATGTATTTCAATAGATGGCGCTGTATCATCTGTTTCTATATCTGTATCGCGGTTTGAAGATTATCGCTACATTAATGATACTACTTGAGCTGTTTTAAAATTCCAGTTTCTGCACCCATCCGTTAGAGGTCTCTGTACCCAGTTTATCTACATTACTTTTAAGTCTCATGTTTATATATGGCGTTGTATAGTTTCTTTGTATATCTGTATCGTGGTCTGAAAATTATCGCTACATTAATGATACTACTTGAGCCATCCGCTAGAGGTCTCTGTACCCAGTTGATCTACATTACTGTTAAGTCTCATGGTTTTCAATAGATGGCGCTGTATTATTTCCTTTGTATATCTGTATCGCGGTTTGAATATTATCGCTATATTAATGAGAGCACTTGAGCTGGTTTAAGATTTCCGATACAAAATACACATAGGAGTTGTTGAGACATGTATGCTTGGTACACATATATGTTTCAACAACTCATATATGTATGAATAGTTTAGCTTTAACTTAGGTTAGCTTTGATATATCGCGAATTGCATGAACAGGCAACAGCCAAGCCGAGGTGTGCCGTGCACCCTTGAGCTGGTTGCCCAAAATAAAATCGGCTGAGTGCCTTAAGCGCTCGCCTTAGTAGTCCAGTAAAGCTGTTAAGACCTTGCTAGGTCAATAGCGTAGTCAGTTCGAGGGGGCTGGTTTAAGATTTCTATCGCCCACTTGTACGGTTATGTTGTAAAAAATTGAAATTATATTAAATTTTGTAGAGTGTTTCATGGTCATGAATTATTTAAAAAAAACTGGCTGTTACCCGTAACTACGTCTACTTTAGTTATTTTCTTAACAATATATTTTATGTAGAGAGTTTATGTATGTGTGAGATGTGGCGACGTGATGCCATGCGCAAGCGACTGTGCGCAATCTGCGGTATCGCAGGTCAATAGTGGTTCTCCCGATATATGTCTAATATGGTGGTGCTAGTAATGTTCCGGAGGCGTTGTAGTCTCGCCCACAGAGTACGTTATATAAATAGAGGTCGCACTCGTTCTTTCCTATCAGCGCCTCTATAATATGACTTTCGAACTAACATATTGTTGGTTATAAATGTACATTTAAAGCTATGTATGTATGCATACAGCGGTACTGCGTAAATCGTATACAAGTTTTTGATCATTTTTATTTGTAATGAATATATTCATCGTAAGGCAAATCTAAATCCAAATATGTATATGCAGGAGTCAATGTATATAAGTAAAACCGGGCAAAAATAAAATTGTTTGCGGGAGACAAGGATATTTAAGGGAGCACACTCTCGTAACAAATACGTAAACAAAGAGAATGAAAAGAAATAGTTGAAAGTTGTCAGTTTGAAATGGCAAAATTAATTGTCAGCCACCATCTTTTGTTATCAAACTTGCCAAAAAAATTATATAACAGTGCCATCTAGGGAGTGGATTGATAGACAAAAATAGACGAGCCTTTTCCATACAAATCCGATTTTGAGAAGTGAAAATAGTGTGGTCTCGCCTCATATATATATGAAATTAATGTTGAATTTTCATCAGGTGATTACGATACAACGCTACGGCCGCGGTTTTCTCGCACGACAAAAGGCGAGGAAGATTCGAAAACAGATCGTCATCGCTCAAGCGGCTGTAAGTATACAAAAAATGATTTTATTTCTTTATTATTTACAATTGTAGATAATGTAACAATCAACAGTACGATGTATAATATAATAACAATGATAAGAAGAAGCATACCAGAATGAAAACCTACAACGCTTTCTCACATCGGTACAACTTACACTATTAATAATATAAAAAAAATATTATGTTACATTAAATAATGATAAATAAAAAAAATAGAACAAGAATAAATGAAAAAGTAATCATAAACTCATCTATAAAAACAAAAATTATGGTTGTAAAGGTAAAAAAAACGTTGTTCGACAGACCTTGTCCTTCCCTGCGATGCTCTCGAACGGGCCAAGTGTATTGAGCCTCTGAACACGCAAATACTGGACCTCAAGTAAGAAATCTTACGCACACGTTCTTACTCGTAATATCCTAGGATATGACACTTTATGATCACATTTAACATATAAAATAATAATATCAAAACAAATACTAATAAACAACCAAGAAAACCTAAGTTAAAGTTTGTTCTAAGACTTTCAGAAGTATAAACATAATCGTAATAAACCTAGGTGTAATGACCGGTACCAAAAGCTACAATGGGCGACGCTGAGTTAATAATTTTCGATAATAAAACGGACAATTAACCCCTTTTGTTTTGTTCCTAACGTTTCCATGTTCACGTTCAAGCGAAAGTGAACAGACCCGATGGTCACTGACACTGTGCTTTAACATAGACGCGTAGAAGATTGCGTATAATTTTTGTATGTTTCTAGATAATTAGGTCAAATAATAAGCACCTATATTTTTAACTAGCTGACCCGTGCTACTTTCTCTGCATCAAATAGGTTATCACCGGTTTCAATTGTATTTTCAAACGCGAAAAATTTTAATGAACTTAAAACCCAATTGCAGCCACACCTACCGTTTCCAATTGTAAATCCAAACTATCAAGGGACTCAAACATATACCCAGATGGTATGTGAGAAATCTTTTAAAATAAGCCTAGAACCTGTTCGTAGCATCATCTACCGGGTTCAATTAAAATAAAAACTAACCTATATATACCTATATTCGCAGTAATGTAAAAAAATGCTTGAGAGGTCAATGGGCCCCCAGTTGGAACGAAGTTGCTTTACCTTTTGTATAGACGTTTATTATACAGGCAGTATAGTTTACATTATAAAATATCAAGTTGATAGAGTTAAATAGTAAATTAAACGATAAAATATATTCATAAAATAAATAATGTCAAATGAAACACTGAATGATGTCATAACTATTTTCAACTTGTATTAAAACTTGCTCACACTCCATTATATTGAAGAAAAATATAAATATTAAAAAGATATGAGCACGACGCGTCAACTGTCACTTACCTGTAACTGTAATCTATCCATTAATTTGAACAAAATAAAATTTCTTCACAGTTTGCAGATGACAGTAATGTTCAGAATTTGTCTATGGACAGTGGTGATCACTTAGCATCAGGTGCCCCACCTGTTCTTCACCTGTTCTATTATTTCCGATCCACCTCACTTGTGTGGTGTTATTTCCGATCCAACTCACTTGTGTGGTGTTATTTCCGATCCACCTCACTTGTGTGGTGTTATTTCCGATCCACCTCACTTTTGCACAATAACCGAACTATACATAAATCACCACTAATATTACAAAATCTAGAGCCAAATAATGCTAGATTATGAATATAATATAAAATCCACTATATGAACTTCCAAAATTATGCCAAAAACTTAATTATGATCATACTTTTCAGAGCGAAGCTGGAAGTATTGAAATCAGTAGATGTCGAAGCAAAATCTCTGAAAGTGGACTTGAATGAAAAGAATAGCCTCATCGCAGCGCTGCAAGCCGAGCTGGCGAGCGAGCGGGACACCAACAGGCGGTTAGTTACGGAGAAGAAAGAGATAGAACAGCGATATAAGAGCGACAGGGAGATGTGGGAGGGAGAGAGCGAGAAGTTGGCTAACGAGTTGAGAAGTAACAAGGAACATTACGACTTGGCAATTAAGGGTAAGTGATTATCGTTCCATTGTATAAAAGAACAACTGACTGACATATCAACACATAGCCCCAACTATTGAGGTTAGAGTTATGAAAAAAACCTCGACAAATTGTTTACCCAAACCTTCCTTATGAATTATTGTATCTACTGGTGAAAACCGTATGAGAATCCGTTGAGTAGTTTTTCAGTTTATCACGAACAGACGGACAGATGTGGCAAAGGACTTTGTTTTATATGCTTCCTAGTGATAAGTGACCTAACCTAGTAGTGAACTGTATAAACGGGCTGGAGGTTGACATAGCTTTAAAATAACGGCCGAAATTACTTTATAACCGCGATAGAGGCCGACTTATCTGGTAAGTTTTTGGTCCTTCGAGTCGGATCTGAACCAGCGACCTACGGTCACAATAAGCACAATCTCATCTTATGTTAAATAACTTTGCAGTCTAAGACGGTAAACTTACGCTAAACGTTTGAACATAGGTGCGTAGGTTCTTGGCCCGTCGCCTGTACAAGCGTCTACGCATCGAAGCCAGGAGCTTGGACCACGTGAAGACCCTGAACAAGGGTCTGGAGAACAAGATCATCAGCCTCCAGCAGAGACTCGGAGATGCTCTCGAACGGGCCAAGTGCATTGAGCCTCTGAACACGCAAATACTGGACCTCAAGTAAGAAATCTTATATACCAGGTTAAAGGGTTCTTACGCACACGTTCTTACTCGCAATATTCTAGGATATGACACTTTATGATCACATTTAACATATAAAATAATAATATCAAAACAAATACTAATAAACAACCAAGATAACCTAAGTTAAAGTTTGTTCTAAGACTTTCAAAAGTATAAACACAATCGTAATAAACCTAGGTGTAATGAACGGTACCAAAAGCTACAATGGGCGACGCTGAGTTAATAATTTTTGATAATAAAACGGACAATTAACCCCTTTTGTTTTGTTCCTAACGTTCCCATGTTCACGTTCAAGCGAAAGTGAACAGACCCGATGGTCACTGACACTGTGCTTCAACATCGACGCTTAGAGGATTGCGTATAATTTTTGTATGTTTCTAGATAATTAGGTCAAATAATAAACACCTATATTTTTAACTAGCTGACCCGTGCTACTTCGTCTGCATCAAATAGGTTATCACCGGTTTCAATTGTATTTTCAAACGCGAAAAATTTTAATGAACTTAAAACCCAATTGCAGCCACACCTACCGTTTCCAATTGTGAATCCAAACTATCAAGGGACTCAAACATATACCCAGATGGTCTACCGGATTCAATTAAAATAAAAACTAACCTTTATATACCTATATTCGCAGTAATGTAAAAAAATGCTTGAGAGGTCAATGGGCCCCCAGTTGGAACGAAATTGCTTTACCTTTTGTGTAGACGTTTACTATACAGGCAGTATAGTTTACATTATAAAATATCAAGTTGATAGAGTTAAATAGTAAATTAAACGATAAAATATATTCATAAAATAAATAATGTCAAATGAAACACTGAATGATGTCATAACTATTTTCAACTTGTATTAAAACTTGTTCACACTCCATTATATTGAAGAAAAATATAAATATTAAAAAGATATGAGCACGACGCGTCAACTGTCACTTACCTGTAACTGTAATCTATCCATTAATTTGAACAAAATAAAATTTCTTCACAGTTTGCAGATGACAGTAATGTTCAGAATTTGTCTATGGACGGTGGTGATCACTTAGCATCAGGTGCCCCACCTGTTCGTTTTGCCTGCTATAACATAAGAAAAATGTCCTTTGGACAGAATTTTTGTTTGGATATATTCTGTGATGTTATGCGGTGAGAGCGAGAATAAAAAATATCGACTTTTTGGCACATCCTAATATATATATTTATTAATAATTGTGCACGCGGATTCTTGTGTGTGTATCCATCGGTTAACGCAGTACAGTAAATGTAATTTCGTTCAGGAAAGAGTATTATTCCCGAAGGAAAAGTAAAGTCTATAATAACGCGAGCGAAGCGGCCGGGGAAAGCGAGTTTTGTTTAAAGTTGTTTTTTTTTGCAACCGATATTCTAGTAAATTGACTTATCTGGTAAGTTTTTGGTCCTTCGAGTCGGATCTGAACCAGCGACCTACGGTCACAATAAGCACAATCTCATCTTATGTTAAATAACTTTGCAGTCTAAGACGGTAAACTTACGCTAAACTTAAAGTGAACTGGCTCTCAAGTGAATCAACAGGTGCTTATTTAAGATTAGCTAGGTGGGTATATTAGAAGATCCTGACCACCGTATTATGGTTTCATTGTACGTGTTTGAGATAAAACATGCTTTAGTTTGTTGTTAAGAGATGGCGCCACAGTACAGTTAGCTCGCGCTTTCATAATGTCGTTGTCTTTTAATAACATGCGGCAGTCGATCCGACGGAAAATTCGTCACTGCCAATCGTACGGATTGCTTTAGGGACTCCAAATTATCATGGCGTTTTTTGTTGTTAAGAGATGGCGCTACAGTACAGTTAGCTCGCGCTTTCATAATGTCGTTATCTTTTAATGACATGCGGCTATCGATCCGACATAGTTCAATTAGCCAGGTGTCCTTAATAATCCCTAATAATTAATAGGTAAGCCACGCTGAAGGTATTACTGGTTACGGCATGAATGTGTAGGTTCGGCCCCGGTACTACCACCCGACACACAGAAACACCGACGTGAAGTAACAGTGCTTGCATTGTTGCGTTCCGTTCGGTCAGTGAGAGCGCAGGAGACCCACCTCCTTCCCTTCCCCCCCTCCTCCCAAACACAGGGTGGTAACGCACTTGCTACAGTCTTGGTGTTGCTAGTGTATATGGGCGGAGGTGATCATTTAACAACAGGCGACCCGCCTGTTCGTTTGCCACCTATGACAATAAAAAAAACAATTATCCTCTTGTCTGTGAACAGACTCGTTATCGTTTTGTTGTCGTGGTCGTGTTGGTAGAAAACAAAGTGTCGGTTCGATAAAATTTCCGTAAACGGTACGGATTCGAACTATGTTCATTGACGATTGGTTCAAACGTACTATTGAGCCATCGTTTTATTGTTTCGGAAGGTGATTACAAGTACTATGAGATGGGCATAGTACTAGTTCACAAGTGCGTCTGCCGGAACAGACCAATAGATTCTTGTCGACAGATTTTCTACTTGAGGGTGGTAGCTAGTCAGACGGACTTAGTGGAAATCCTACCACCACCACCTACACTGTAGGTGTTATTTCCGATTCAACTCACTTGTGTAGTGTTATTTCCGATCCACCTCACTTGTGTGGTGTTATTTCCGATCCACCTCACTTTTGCACAATAACCGAACTATACATAAATCACCACTAATATTACAAAATCTAGAGCCAAATAATGCTAGATTATGAATATAATATAAAATCCACTATATGAACTTCCAAATGTACTCACTAAAAAAATAATACGTGCTCCATAGTATTATAGTACAGGTCCAGCAAATTAGGCTTTGGATAAACAAAAGACATCCCAATTTCGTTTATTTGTAGAGAATAGTGACTTTCTATGAACGCTTTATACCTAGTCTTGCCATAAATACAGAAACAAAGAAAAAAAAAATTCTATTGCAAATAACATTTAACACCTCACTTTTGCACAATAACCGAACTATACATAAATCACCACTAATATTACAAAATCTAGAGCCAAATAATGCTAGATTATGAATATAATATAAAATCCACTATATGAACTTCCAAAATTATGCCAAAAACTTAATTATGATCATACTTTTCAGAGCGAAGCTGGAAGTATTGAAATCAGTAGATGTCGAAGCAAAATCTCTGAAAGTGGACTTGAATGAAAAGAATAGCCTCATCGCAGCGCTGCAAGCCGAGCTGGCGAGCGAGCGGGACACCAACAGGCGGTTAGTTACGGAGAAGAAAGAGATAGAACAGCGATATAAGAGCGACAGGGAGATGTGGGAGGGAGAGAGCGAGAAGTTGGCTAACGAGTTGAGAAGTAACAAGGAACATTACGACTTGGCAATTGAGGGTAAGTGATTATCGTTCCATTGTATAAAAGAACAACTGACTGACATATCAACACATAGCCCCAACTATTGAGGTTAGAGTTATGAAAAAAACCTCGACAAATTGTTTACCCAAACCTTCCTTATGAATTATTGTATCTACTGGTGAAAACCGTATGAGAATCCGTTGAGTAGTTTTTCAGTTTATCACGAACAGACGGACAGATGTGGCAAAGGACTTTGTTTTATATGCTTCCTAGTGATAAGTGACCTAACCTAGTAGTGAACTGTATAAACGGGCTGGAGGTTGACATAGCTTTAAAATAACGGCCGAAATTACTTTATAACCGCGATAGAGGCCGACTTATCTGGTAAGTTTTTGGTCCTTCGAGTCGGATCTGAACCAGCGACCTACGGTCACAATAAGCACAATCTCATCTTATGTTAAATAACTTTGCAGTCTAAGACGGTAAACTTACGCTAAACTTAAAGTGAACTGGCTCTCAAGTGAATCAACAGGTGCTTATTTAAGACTAGCTAGGTGGGTATATTAGAAGATCCTAACCGCCGTATTATGGTTTCATTGTACGTGTTTGAGATAAAACATGTTTTAGTTTGTTGTTAAGAGATGGCGCTACAGTACAGTTAGCTCGCGCTTTCATAATGTCGTTATCTTTTAATGACATGCGGCTATCGATCCGACATAGTTCAATTAGCCAGGTGTCCTTAATAATCCCTAATAATTAATAGGTAAGCCACGCTGAAGGTATTACTGGTTACGGCATGAATGTGTAGGTTCGGCCCCGGTACTACCACCCGACACACAGAAACACCGACGTGAAGTAACAGTGCTTGCATTGTTGCGTTCCGTTCGGTCAGTGAGAGCGCAGGAGACCCACCTCCTTCCCTTCCCCCCCTCCTCCCAAACACAGGGTGGTAACGCACTTGCTACAGTCTTGGTGTTGCTAGTGTATATGGGCGGAGGTGATCATTTAACAACAGGCGACCCGCCTGTTCGTTTGCCACCTATGACAATAAAAAAAACAATTATCCTCTTGTCTGTGAACAGACTCGTTATCGTTTTGTTGTCGTGGTCGTGTTGGTAGAAAACAAAGTGTCGGTTCGATAAAATTTCCGTAAACGGTACGGATTCGAACTATGTTCATTGACGAATGGTTCAAACGTACTATTGAGCCATCGTTTTATTGTTTCGGAAGGTGATTACAAGTACTATGAGATGGGCATAGTACTAGTTCACAAGTGCGTCTGCCGGAACAGACCAATAGATTCTTGTCGACAGATTTTCTACTTGAGGGTGGTAGCTAGTCAGACGGACTTAGTGGAAATCCTACCACCACCACCTACACTGTAGGTGACCTATAAGGAAGTATTATTGGTAATTCCATCCCTAATGTAGTGAAAAAGAGGACGAAGATTTGGATGAAAATTCGTGGTTCCTGAACTAAGAATTTAGGAATATTTGTACTCACTAAAAAAATAATACGTGCTCCATAGTATTATAGTACAGGTCCAGCAAATTAGGCTTTGGATAAACAAAAGACATCCCAATTTCGTTTATTTGTAGAGAATAGTGACTTTCTATGAACGCTTTTAATATAAAATCCACTATATGAACTTCCAAAATTATGCCAAAAACTTAATTATGATCATACTTTTCAGAGCGAAGCTGGAAGTATTGAAATCAGTAGATGTCGAAGCAAAATCTCTGAAAGTGGACTTGAATGAAAAGAATAGCCTCATCGCAGCGCTGCAAGCCGAGCTGGCGAGCGAGCGGGACACCAACAGGCGGTTAGTTACGGAGAAGAAAGAGATAGAACAGCGATATACGAGCGACAGGGAGATGTGGGAGGGAGAGAGCGAGAAGTTGGCTAACGAGTTGAGAAGTAACAAGGAACATTACGACTTGGCAATTAAGGGTAAGTGATTATCGTTCCATTGTATAAAAGAACAACTGACTGACATATCAACACATAGCCCCAACTATTGAGGTTAGAGTTATGAAAAAAACCTCGACAAATTGTTTACCCAAACCTTCCTTATGAATTATTGTATCTACTGGTGAAAACCGTATGAGAATCCGTTGAGTAGTTTTTGAGTTTATGGCCAACAGACAGGCAGACAGACGTGGCAAAGGACTTTGTTTTTTATGCTTGCTAGTGATTAGTGACCTAACCTAGTAGTGAACTGTATAAACAGGCTGTAGGTAGACATCCCTTTAAAATAACGGCCGAGATTACTTTATAACCGCGATAAAGGCCGACTTATCTGGTAAGTTTTTGGTCCTTCGAGCCGGATCTGAACCAGCGACCTACGGTCACAATAAGCACAATCTCATACAAAATCTAGAGCCAAATAATGCTAGATTATGAATATAATATAAAATCCACTATATGAACTTCCAAAATTATGCCAAAAACTTAATTATGATCATACTTTTCAGAGCGAAGCTGGAAGTATTGAAATCAGTAGATGTCGAAGCAAAAACTCTGAAAGTGGACTTGAATGAAAAGAATAGCCTCATCGCAGCGCTGCAAGCCGAGCTGGCGAGCGAGCGGGACACCAACAGGCGGTTAGTTACGGAGAAGAAAGAGATAGAACAGCGATATACGAGCGACAGGGAGATGTGGGAGGGAGAGAGCGAGAAGTTGGCTAACGAGTTGAGAAGTAACAAGGAACATTACGACTTGGCGATTGAGGGTAAGTGATTATCGTTCCATTGTATAAAAGAACAACTGACTGACATATCAACACATAGCCCCAACTATTGAGGTTAGAGTTATGAAAAAAACCTCGACAAATTGTTTACCCAAACCTTCCTTATGAATTATTGTATCTACTGGTGAAAACCGTATGAGAATCCGTTGAGTAGTTTTTGAGTTTATGGCCAACAGACAGGCAGACAGACGTGGCAAAGGACTTTGTTTTTTATGCTTGCTAGTGATTAGTGACCTAACCTAGTAGTGAACTGTATAAACAGGCTGTAGGTAGACATCCCTTTAAAATAACGGCCGAGATTACTTTATAACCGCGATAAAGGCCGACTTATCTGGTAAGTTTTTGGTCCTTCGAGCCGGATCTGAACCAGCGACCTACGGTCACAATAAGCACAATCTCATGTTAAATAACTTTGCAGTCTAAGACGGTAAACACGCTAAACTTAAAGTGTACTGGCTCTCAAGTGAATCAACAGGTGCTTATTTAAGATTAGCTAGGTGGGTATATTAGAAGATCCTGACCACCGTATTATGGTTTCATTGTACGTGTTTGAGATAAAACATGCTTTAGTTTGTTGTTAAGAGATGGCGCCACAGTACAGTTAGCTCGCGCTTTCATAATGTCGTTGTCTTTTAATAACATGCGGCAGTCGATCCGACGGAAAATTCGTCACTGCAAATCGTACGGATTGCTTTAGGGACTCCAAATTATCATGGCGTTTAGAGCAAGCCGTACTCTCTAAAACTAACCATAAGTCGTAATCCAGTGGATTAGGAACGGGACTAGACGACGGCCAGTCTTCAGCTCTGATGAAGTCCGAAATGTTCGTTTCCAACCAAGACTGCGAGACAGACGTGGCAAAGGACTTTGTTTTTTATGCTTGCTAGTGATTAGTGACCTAACCTAGTAGTGAACTGTATAAACAGGCTGTAGGTAGACATCCCTTTAAAATAACGGCCGAGATTACTTTATAACCGCGATAAAGGCCGACTTATCTGGTAAGTTTTTGGTCCTTCGAGCCGGATCTGAACCAGCGACCTACGGTCACAATAAGCACAATCTCATGTTAAATAACTTTGCAGTCTAAGACGGTAAACACGCTAAACTTAAAGTGTACTGGCTCTCAAGTGAATCAACAGGTGCTTATTTAAGATTAGCTAGGTGGGTATATTAGAAGATCCTGACCACCGTATTATGGTTTCATTGTACGTGTTTGAGATAAAACATGCTTTAGTTTGTTGTTAAGAGATGGCGCCACAGTACAGTTAGCTCGCGCTTTCATAATGTCGTTGTCTTTTAATAACATGCGGCAGTCGATCCGACGGAAAATTCGTCACTGCCAATCGTACGGATTGCTTTAGGGACTCCAAATTATCATGGCGTTTAGAGCAAGCCGTACTCTCTAAAACTAACCATAAGTCATAATCCAGTGGATTAGGAACGGGACTAGACGACGGCCAGTCTTCAGCTCTGATGAAGTCCGAAACGTTCGTTACCAACCAAGACTGCGTAGACCGAGCTTTATGACCCGACGCCGAGTCTTGCTAGAAGGACTATTCTTGGTTATTGAACATGGTATTGTTAAGGGGCTTCACTACCTTCTTAAGAATGGTATCTTGATACACTTGTGCCGATGTTTTGATACCTTTCTCACAAAAGTATGGCCCACCAAATACCCCACCAAACCATCACTGAAGTGGGATAGTGCCCGCGTTGCACTCTGTCGACTAATTGGGAAGCTTCCTTAGAGCTTTGAGCATAAATACGGTCATTTTGTTTGTTAAAATGTTGCTTAATTGTAAAAATTTTCTCAACCGTAAACAAAATTTTTCTGCGACCTTTGCTTACCGCTTCAGAAGTTGTTTCGATTTTACCACCCTATTCTTTTTTAAATTATCAGTTGAGAAATGACCAGTACGTCTCTTATAGGCTGCAAGTCTTAAGTAATCTTTTAAAATACGTAATTCTAGGTGCTATCTTCAGCTCCCGATCTGCGTTCGGATAGGATTTCTTCGAATTCTTTCCCTTACTGCTTTGACCACCTTTTTCGTACGAACACTACGTGGACGACCAGATCTTTTTTTGTCACAAACAGAGGAGCTCTTATTGTACCTATTAATAGCCCGGGACACAAACATTTCATTAGATAATAATACCAAGCGTATATATTGCATTTGGTTCCATACTTACTTTGTGTAATACAATCACAGCGATTCAGTTCTCTTTATCACCCCACTCCATTTGTAAAATATTGTACAATGTATTGGCGGCAAAATGAGAAAACTCAATGAATAATCATATAAAAGTGACAGATTCCAAATTCAAATGTAATATTTTGTTTATTTTTAATTGTAACAGTATTTATGCCCAGTCCAAGTATATGACTCAGAACGAGTCGCATTACAAACGCCTTTTAATCTACATATATCGGCTTTATAAAAATATTACTACATAATGATGACTATCAATATGCATGTTTATATGTCACGAAAGATACATATGTATATAGAAGTAATTGTTACGCTAAAATATTACGCTATATATTTTACTGTCACTTGCCGCTAGATTACTTTATGGGAGCATCGTTTGGCATGCTTATTTTGAATGTGGAGAAAAATAAGTAAATCCACAACGTTCATTTTGCTTGGACATAAAAATTTGAAACGAAACGAAAACATTCAGTATATTTAGCGAACAACTCAATGCGGCTTAGATGTATTGCGAACGTGCTCGCTCCAGCGGGTAGTGAATGCGAATGCATGTATAGGGCTAGATAAACTTTTTGACCACTCTACTAACTAACTACAATACTAGCATAAAATAAAAACCAGCATACGACTAAAATCCCGACGACCAGCTTACAATATCGCTGCGAAAATAGCTAATGGGGATCCAGCATATGTAGCGAATGGCAAAAAACCTGACAAGCGTAAAAGTTGGGGCAAGCAAGATGCGCCATCGACCCGTGTGTTAAATTAAAGGGCTTCGATCTGCCCCGAGGTGACTGGTGCAAATTAACGGATTGCGTACTGGAAACGGGCGGTGTGTAGAGTTTAAATACCGGTGCGGATGGATTGACTCGCCACGCTGTGACTGCGGTGCGGATATCCAATCCTTAGCACACATACAACAATGCCCACTAAGGAAATATAATGGTTCTCCAGATGACCTGATCGTTCTTACCGACGACGGCCTCAAATGGCTGAAAGAACTAAATCTCCAATTATAATAAAATAGAACGGATTACTCCATTTCAGCCATACGATTAAATAAAATAACTACAAGCAATCTATATATAAATAGGCAGTGGGAAAACTGTTAAGAATTTCTCCCTCCTCTGTATCTCAGTCGATTTGCTTCATTCATTTTCCGTTTTGTAGTTATTGACGAGCTTTCGTGTTATCAAATTGTAGTGTTATAAAAATATTGGAAAAATATTTGTTTTCTCTATAGTCAAGTTCGATTTGTATTTTACAAAAGTGCATTGTGTTACCCTATTTAAGATATTCCCAATTCGAGCGTTCATATATCTTTATTAACTAGCTATGACTCGCGTTTTCGCTCGTGTTAATATAGATTTAATCTCTCACGAACGGTGTACATTTTTTGGGGACCAAATATACCCTATGTACGTTTTTGTACCCCCAAAAATGTTTATGCAAAATTTCGCAACTAATGTTTTCGTAATATGTAATCTATATTAATATTATAAAGAGGTAAAGTTTATGAGTTTGTGACGTTGTAGGGGTTAATCTCAGGAAGTATCGGTCGAGAAAGGCTATGTATCATCACGCTAAAGCCAATAGGAGCGGAGCACCAATGAAGAATATTTCAAAATCGGGAGTTTTTCCTCTTGAGAGCTTCCGCTGCGTGTTAGCGTTAGCCCAGAGTAACTATTCCACGCGAACGAAGTCGCGGGCAGAGGCTAGTATTATATAGGATCGTAAAGTATATTTTTCCGATTTTAGTGAAAAATGACAAGCGCAGTCAGGTTTAAATGTTTTATCATTTTTTTGTCACTTTTTACAAAAATATACATTTATTTCTAATTTACACTATTCTTAATCCAAATTTATTACATTTTATTTTCTGTTTTTTAGATGGATTTATTATAAAAGCGTGTTTTTTTAAACTATTATTTATTCGTTTTGTAGTTATTAACGAGAATTAGTGTATTCAAATTATAGTTTATAAAAATATTGCAAAAAGATTTTTTTCTCTATAGTCAAGTTCGATTTGTAATTTACAAAAGTGCATTGTGTTATCCTATTTAAGATATTCCCAATTCGAGCGTTTATACATCTTTATTAACTCACGGTTTCCCTCTTGTTAATATAGATTTAATCCCTCGGGAACAGTGTACATTTTTTGGGGACCCTATGTACGTTTATGTACCCCTAAAGATGTTTATGCAAAATTTCGCAGTTCATTAATCTGCGCATATGTAATCTATACTAATATTATAAAGAGGTAAAGTTTATGAGTTTGTGACGTTGTAGGGGTTAATCTCAGGAAGTATCGGTCGAGAAAGGCTATGTATCATCACGCTAAAGCCAATAGGAGCGGAGCACCAATGAAGAATATTTCAAAATCGGGAGTTTTTCCTCTTGAGAGCTTCCGCTGCGTGTTAGCGTTAGCCCAGAGTAACTATTCCACGCGAACGAAGTCGCGGGCAGAGGCTAGTATTATATAGGATCGTAAAGTATATTTTTCCGATTTTAGTGAAAAATGACAAGCGCAGTCAGGTTTAAATGCTATATTTAGTTTCGTATTACATGTTGCGATTAAACAAAAAAAAACGTGTTATCACCAACGAAAAGATAATTGCGATAAAGTTTGTAAAGAAATTAATTAGTATATCCATATCAGCGATCGATAAATGCACGTCCTTATTCTGGTTACATTTTACTTACAGTCTCAATCCTACTCATAAACTGTGGTAGTATGTTCAGTCGATTTCCCTCCAAAGAGTGAGGCTTAATTTGAATTTGAGCTTTAATTTGAGTCTTATGTTTTAGTTTGGATCTGAGCTTCAGTTTGAGCTTGAGTTTGGTGTCTCACTATACATATATACTGGTTGAAAGTTTAGGCAGTAGCAATATTTATGGAATCACGCGAACGAAGTCGCTTGCAGAGGCTAGTATTATATAGGATTGTAAATTATATTTTTCCGATTTTAGTGAAAAATTACAAGCGCAGTCAGGTTTAAATGCTATATTTAGTTTCGTATTACATGTTGCGATTAAACAAAAAAAAACGTGTTATCACCAACGAAAAGATAATTGCGATAAAGTTTGTAAAGAAATTAATTAGTATATCCATATCAGCGATCGATAAATGCACGTCCTTATTCTGGTTACATTTTACTTACAGTCTCAATCCTACTCATAAACTGTGGTAGTATGTTCAGTCGATTTCCCTCCAAAGAGTGAGGCTTAATTTGAATTTGAGCTTTAATTTGAGTCTTATGTTTTAGTTTGGATCTGAGCTTCAGTTTGAGCTTGAGTTTGGTGTCTCACTATACATATATACTGGTTGAAAGTTTAGGCAGTAGCAATATTTATGGAGGATACTCTGCACTCGATTCTCCTTCTAAATCTATAAAAAAATTGGTGCTTAATATTTTACCTAATCGTTACGTAGTATAAAACAAAGTCCCCTACCGCGTCTGTCTGTCTGTCTGTTCGCGATAAATTAAAAAACTACTGAACGGATCGTCATGCGGTTTTCACCAGTGGATAAAGTGATTAATGAGTAACGTTTTAGTATATAACTTGTCAGAGATATTTTTATAATCAGGGTGGGACAACGCCTGATGGGCCCGCTAGTTATATAGAAAAATACAAAAATTATACTCAATCCTCTACGCGTCTATGTTAGAGCACAACGTCAATGACCGTCGGGTGAAGTGAAAGTGAATGTGGATGAACAAAACAAATAGGTTTTATTTTTTATTTATTATCCCGTTTTATTATCGACGATTATTAACTCCGTGTCGCCTCTTGCAGCTTTCACCACAGGTTATTGCACCTAGGTTTATTTTGTTTGTACTTTTGAGAGTCTTAGAACAAATTTGAACTTAGGTTCTCTTTGTTGTTTATTAGTATTTGTTTTGATTTTATTATTTTGTATGTTAAATGTGACCATAATCCATCATTTCTTAGAATATTGTAAGGGACTAACCTAACCTGGTATATTTGAATACAGCTATCAGTTCTCACGAAAACTTGACAGACGCTTACCAACCAACTTCATGGTGTCGCTTTTAGGAATCCGAGGCCCCGGAAAATCGGAAGAAAATTACTTTTATGATTTTATCCCAAAGTGCCAAAAGAAGTATAACTTCAAAATAGCGGAGAGTTGCGAAACTCCTCATTTTTTAAGTCGATTAAAAATCGATATAACTATACGTATCGATTCAAGATTATTCACAGAATAAGTCTCCCTGCTGTTTTAATGTACCATGAATATTACAACGTATGGTTTAGTTTCGCCTTAAATATATGACAATGAACGTGATATTCTTTTTAATTCTTCTATCGTGTCATGTCTCATGACTCTGGTAAACGTGGTCACGACGTCACGTGTCGTTATGGGCAGATATTTAGTGGGAGATATTACCCTCCATTTGTGGATTCCATAACACTTTTCTATTTGCATTTTTACTGTGAAAATACGTGAGTGTAAAGTGAAAGTTTTGGTGTTTATGTGAGAATTGTCTTACGGAGTTCTCCGAATATCTCAGTTCGATATGTTGGTGGCTTCTGAAGTCGTGTCGCCGTGGTCGAGGGAATTCGAGACTAGGGCGCAGTTTTGGAAAGGCGTGTATCTTGTATTTAAAGATTTCTAATTAAAAAAAAATTGGTGGTCTGTAAAGTCTGTTTATGGACGATAATTTTATATGATAACGTCATAAAAAATATTGATGAATATATACAATAATTCAATTCAATTCATAAAAGATGTAGGGATTTTCAATGACGCAACTATTTTTACACAAAACAAACTATATTCTTAAACTTTTTACAAAAACACCTTAACATATAGATAGTATGTCTTAGCTCTGCGTCGTCACTTCAGGAAGGAAAGTCTTATACATCGTGAGAAATTGTCGAACTAATGATTCGTTTAGAAATGCAATCCTACATAGATGTATGCGTCACAAGCCGGACGCTTTGGTCGATCGTGCCTCTCTATCGCTTGTTCCGCGCTCTCGCTTGCACCGATCGCTCAGGCGGAACGTGACAATGAGTCATGCGCGAGCAGTGCGTGCAGCCGCACGGAATCGATTTATAACATGTTATCACGTCAAAATGTCTTTCTTTACGTCATTATGCTATTTGCTTGTCCATACGTTTCGTAATTATTTTTTTTATGTCATAGGTGTCAAAGAACACGTGTGTAACCTGATGTTATGTGACCACCACCGTCCATGAACACTAACAACACCAGAGGAGTCGCAAGTGCGTTGTCACCCTTTGGGTGGAAGGGTTAGGGGAGGGAGACGGAGAGGGAGAGGGGGAGGGTAGAGGAGGTGGTCCTCCGGTGCTCTCACTGACCGAACGAAACGCAACAATGCAAGCACTGTTACTTCACGTCGGTTTTCTGTGAGACCTACTACCCTAGACGAGCCGACCCATTCATGCTGAAACCAGTAGTAGTTTTAGCGTGGCTTTACCACTAATAAAAACTAATATAACTGTTGTTAGTTTTTCCATTCGGGTAAGCGTCGATATCTTCAATTAACTCATGTTTTCAGTACACATAGGAAGCGTCGGAGTAAAACAATTGAATTCAATAATTGAGTCGTTACATTTCCAAATCAGCTAAACCTAATTTTAGCTGTTCCTAATAATTTATGTTATTTTTTAAGAAACTTCAAATTTTGTGCTTATAAAATATAGCTGACCTATGCCCACTTCGTTGGGCGGTAATAGGCATTATTAAGCTACAACTTTGTTCCAGAACTCAATCATATATCTCTCATCGTTAAGGCAGCGTTCGTAAGAAATGTTTTACCATTTTTTCTCCGACTCCCCAGATATTAACCCCCTACAACCTCACAAACTTTACCTCTTTATGATATTAGTATAGATAATATAATTAGTTAATGGCTTCTGCCCGTGTCTTCGTACCGTGGAATGGTTATTTTGCGCTAAAACGCAGCGGAAGCTCTGAACAGGAAAAAATACCCCGATTTCGTAACATTCTTCATTGCTGCTCCGCTGTTGTGGGTCTTAGCGTGATGATATATATATATATATATATAACCTTCCCTGATAAATGAGCTATATAACACTGAAATAATTTTCCAAATCGGACCAGTAGTTCCTGAGATTACCCCCTACAACGTCACAAACTCACAAACTTTACCTCTTTATAATATTATTAGTAGTATTGGATAGTATAATTGGAAATGTTAAAAAAGTATATAAGTAATATGAACGATTATAAATTGGATTTAGCTCATTAGAAAATGTAACCGTAGTAAACGTTGTGTAGTGATGCGCTTGCATATGTTCAGCGATTGATTTTTATTTATATACTGGCTTCTGCCCGCGACTTCGTCCGCGTGGAATAGTTACTTTGGGCTAGCGCTAACACGCAGCGGAAGCTCTCAAAACAAACAAAAACGATTTTGAAACATTCTTCATTTTTTCTTCGCTCTTATTGGTCTTAACGTGATGATATATAGCCTATAATAGCCCTCCTCGATAAACGAGCTATCTAACATTGAAATAATTTTTCACATAGGACCCGTAGTTCCTGAGATTAACGCGTTCAACCAACCAACCAACCAAACAAACAAACCCTCCAGCTTTATAATATTAGTATAGATTATAATTCGATTTAACTCATTTTGAAATATAACGACACAATTCCTACCTATTTTTTTTTATATCCATCCCGCCGGGCAGCTGAGGATGGATATGCCCGAGTAGCACGGACTAAAACCCCATGGTACCTTCTTACACCTTTTTTTGGGGTGTAAGGGATGTTAAATAACATCTAAGACTTGAGACATTCAAGCCAACCTCACCTGCACGTGGCGCACCCTGCTGAATAACAAACGAGGCAATGGCGAAAGCGGGGTGGTAGGGTTCGCAATCACCATGTATATGGCGAAAAAACCCGTCATAGTGATTCGCTTCTGCGGGTCGCGTTTCGGGATCAGCCTGTGCATATCCAGCTATTCGCAGGCTGGCATGGCAGCGGCGACCGGCGATGGATAGTGTGTCACTTGGTAGTCGCCATTGTGTTTGGATTGTACTGTGCTTACCATCAGGCACAGCGCAGTAATTTTGTCGTGCAACAATAAAAAAAAAATCTTGGGAGTAGGGACTGCCTAATCGGCACTACATCTGCTCCTCCGACAGGAGTTGTCTCGACTGCGGTCTGAGGGGTCACGATACCTACCTAATGTCTAAAATGAGAATATGGGTCAACTCATCTGAGAAGGTTACTTTATTGCATGTTTTTTTTAAATGTCATATCAGGCAAACGAACAGGTCGGTCACCTGATGTTAAGCGATCATCACCGTCCATAGACACATGCAACACCAGGGGAGTCGCAAGTGCGTTGCGAGTCTGTGCTGGAGGAGGGAGGAAGGGGAAGGGAGTTGGCTCTCCGTCGCTCTCACTGACCGAACGAAACACAACAGTGCAAGCACTGTTACTTCACGTCGGTTTTCTGTGAGAGGGTGGTACTACCTCGGACGTGCCGACCCATTGATGTTGAAACTAGTAATAGCTTCAGCGTGGCTCTACCACCTACAAAATGATGAAATGACGATAAAAGGTCCTTGCTTCCTTTTCTGTACCCGTGGTAGGATGAATGCAAAATTTCACTATAATCTGCTCAATAAATAATGCCTCAAAGTTTATTTGACTCACTCCCCATCATAATATTACAGTTGGAGAACTAGCAACAGCCAAATGCGTCTGTTTTTATATTATATACATAAAATAATTGTTTAATCCTGTGTATGTTAACAGAAAAAGATAAACAATACGAGATAGAGAAGAAGAAGTTCAACGCGGAATTAGAAGCGGAGAGACAGAGCCGACAGAAACTCCTCTCGTCGCAGTACGAGTTGCAAGAACGGATCGATGCATTACAGAGGTGAGTTTAAATGTAGAAGAAATTACTAGAAGATCAGTTTTATACTTAATTCTCTACTTTTTTGTATAGTAGCACGGCAGAATGACTGGACTGTGCCTGATTGTGAGCATAGTACAATCCGAAAACAATGGCGACCACCGAGTGACACACTATCCATCGCCGGTCGCCGCTGTCATGCCGGCCTGCGAAAAGCTGGATATCCACAGGCTGATTCCGAAACGGGACCCGCAGAAGCGAATCGCTATGACGGGCTCTTTCGCCATATACATGGTGGTTGCGACCCAGTCAGGCTGTAGAACCCTACCACCCCGCTTTCGCCATTGCCTCGTTCGTTATCCACCAGGGTGCACCACGCGCAGGTGAGATTGGTTTGGATGTCTCAAGTCTTATGATGTTATTCGACACCCCGTGACACCCCAACTTCTACTGCATCTATCTATACATATAGTAAGAAAGTAAATCTAACGTGTCTGTACTGTTTAGATTTTTGTAAAAGACATTGTCGCAGGGTAGACAGGAATCTATACTAATATTATAAAGAGGTAAAGTTTGTGAGGTTGTAGGGGGTAATCTCAGGAACTTATAAACCGATCTTGAAAATTATTTTACCAATAGAAAGCCACGTTATTTGTGAGTGTCATAGGCTATATCTTATCCCGAAAAATGAAAAGACTTTTTTGGGGTAGTCGGATTTGTAAAGTAAGTCGGAGAAAGAACGGTCGAACGAAAACGTTTCTTGCGAACGCTGCCTTAACGATGAGATATATATGATTGAGTTCTAGAGAAGAGTTGTAGAGCCTGATAATGCCTACGAAAAGGCAACGACAACATATGCCCAACTTTTATATTTAAGTGACAAAAAGTAGTTTTTTTATAAATGTTTACCGCCCAACGAAGTGGCCATGGGTCAGATAGTAAGTAATAGAATACATTTCAATCAATTTTAGAAATGTCTGTCTGTCTGCCTGCTTGTTTGGACACGCATCGCTGCTAAAATATTGCGTTCGTGATAAAACCTTTCTTTTTTTTCCATTCTTTCTTTCTAATTATTATTACTAAACGTACCGTATCTTGGAATGTCACGTACGGGGTACTTGCTGACGGACAAGGTCGTTTGCTAATTTTAATCGTCTTCAAGTTACTTTGTCACTACTCTGTTTATGGAAATTGCATTTCAGAGCGCCACCTTCGAAGGAGCATCGGAGATCGCTTTCCGACGCGAGTAACAACTCCCAGCACGAGTCGAACGTGGAGGATGTGCGTATACCCCACTCTTACTAGTCTCGCTTCTCTTCTTTCCTCCATCTCTCTATTATTGTTTACAAGTTTGAAAATTACTCCTCACTCACACACACCCACCCACACACGCACACACGTACACACACATGCACACACACACATGCACACACTCATGCGCGCACACACACACATGCACCCATACACACACACATACACACGTAAATCAAAGTAAATACTCTCTTCTATTTGTTCTATCTTTGCAATCCATAAGGCGAGGAGTACAGTCAGACTTAAAAAAAAATGCTTGTCACAGGACTACGGGTACGGTTCAGTTAGATCCGTGGAGACGTCGCGTCCCGCGCTGGAGGCTGTCAACTGGTCTGCCGGATCACATAGTGGACCGATGCCGGTGATTACTTTTCTCTTTTTTTTATCTGGGCTTTTATTCCACCGAACATATCAGCCTCATTGTTCCACGATCTTTCTAGTTCTATCACGAGAGTCGCTGATGAGGTATCATTACCAGGTCGTACAGCATCTTAGCTTCACCCGAACAGGGTTCAGCCAAGATGCTGTGACAAATACCTGTGTTCTGGCAACTACTTTTCATACTACTCATCAGCGACTCTCTTTCGATGCTGTTCTTAGCACACTCCATCATCAAGTGCTGCACATCCTCAATTTTTCTTCATACATCGTAATTGGGAGATTCCGCTTTCCTCATTAGGTTTAACATATTATAAGATATTTTTTTTATACTAGCACGGCAAAGTGACTGCACTTTGCCTGATGGTAAGCACAGTACAATCCAAAAACAATGGCGACCATCGAGTGACACACTATCCATCGCTGGTCGCCGCTGTCATGCCGGCCTGCGAATAGCTGGATATACACAGGCTGATCCCGAAACGCGACACCTTGAAATATATACTGTTGTCTCTTTCATTGTCTCGTTTTTTCACAACTTGCAAACAGATAGCTGATGCGGGACTGGTGCTGCGGATGCAGAACAGGATCTCAGCGCTCCAGAGCGAGCTCTCGAGGACGACGAAACGAGCTGCCGATCTAGAAGAACGTCTTATGAGTAAGTAGAAGAAGAAAGAAGGGAGAAAGAGATTTGGCGGGATTTTAGTATGTTGTGTAGTGGATTTTGTATTTCATTCATAATCTTGTGTTATTCGACTCTATATTTAGTAATATTGGTGGTATTTTAGGTAATATAGTTCGGTTATTGTGCACGAGTGAACTGGATGTGAAATAATACCACGGAGCCTGGATTCTGATTGGTTTGGTTAGTTCTTGTGGTGTCTTTAACGTTCATAAGCACCTTCCCAGGGCGTAAATTGTATAATGTATTTTGGATTTTGACGTGGGATTTGAATACGCTATCAACTGGACCTTCATCGCTTTAAATATCCAATAAATCTTCAACCCAGATCGTGTGTCCTCACCACCGTCGAATCCGAACGTGGAACGATTCAAGCTGGAAGACCTGGAGATTGAGAATAAGAAGTTGCGGGAGAATCTGGAGAGGACAATATCAATAAATTGAAACTAAAACGTAAATCATTTTGTTAGGACTTAAATGCAAATTTGGAATACTTTTGTAAAATTGAAACTTCTTATGGGAGCGCTTTGAAACGCTGATCGGCAAACTTTTTGTATGACGAAAAGTGGTGGGGGTAAACATTGTGTTGGGTAGAGTATTGAAAGCATCGGTTCTCGGATCACCGAAATTAAGCAACGTCAGGCGCGGTCAGTACTTGGATGGGTGACCGGACACCGGAACACCGCGGGACGTTGTATTTTTTTAATATAAATGTATCTGTAATACAAAAGTTTCACTTCTATTGTGTGTCTTTACGACACACTGTATTTTTTTTTAATAATACCCATTTTGGATATCTGAAAATAAAATATTATGTACTTATTATTTTCTGTATAAAATAGATTTCTTTGATATTATCCGATTTGATACCAATCTTTGACATTCGGAAGGCGAATTTTTCGATTACGATATATCGGAGACCTTATCAGCTGTCAAATGCAGTCTACAGACCCCCGATCTCCGCAATCGAACGACGACCGTGAGACTTCTCGGCTGGAAATGAAACAAAATTCTATTTGTCGCTATCACATCCGTTGGACACAGCTTTCTCCTCACTCGGCGCCTAATTATAGTGATTAATGTAATTATATTATTTTAATAGGGCAATATATAGGGTTATTTAGCATAATCATCACGTACAACTTCATACATAAAATGACTTAATATTGCCGAGTTAATTGGTTCAGGTTTCTTATGAAGTTATTTGTTAGCTTCTCATTAATTACTGGTGTTAGACGAATTAAGAAATTAAGAAACTGTGTAATATGAATAACTTACGATTTTGTGTGTGTATATAAATGAAGTGTCGTTCAATTTTAACAATAAATTATTAATAAGCATTCATAAGCTACCAAAGGTTTTGCGAATAAATGATATTTGACCATATATACAAAAACCCAAGATGCACACTTAACGTCTCACAGCCGGCACACGAAAATGAGTGCACAATTTTGGATTATGCAGTCATTTCACATAGTCTCGCATCGCTTGCGTCCTTTTAAAAACAACTTTAAATCATTCAGGTAAGGTCGAATTTGTAAAATCATAAGTTTATCGCATAAATATACTCACGATATACGTATATCGGGGCGTTTTTGAGCGCTACTTTTATTCGAGACTGTGTGTCATGGGTTTTTATATGTCGATGCATTTGACAGTGAGTTTTTAATTTTAGCTGTTAAAAAATCCCACCGTTGCAAGTTTTAATTGTTAAATCTTATTTCAAATTGCAACAACTCTCCATTTTTGACAATTCAATAAAAACCGCTGGCTGTTATAGAAAATTCTACAACCTTTTTTGTTTATTAAACACATTAAATTATACGAACTTATTGCTTCATTCTTTTATCATCTGCACGTCTTTGAACCTTTGTATTAAACAATTTAGAGGAAAAATATAAATGAAAACGGTTATATATTTTATGATGGTGGACATTTTCAAGAGTAAAACTACGAGACCAATGACTTTTTATTAAATCAGAATACATTTTTTTTTTCAGAACTGACTACGCTATTGACCTAGCAAGGCTAAGAACAGCTTGACCGGACTGCTAAGGTGAGCGCTTAAGGCACTCAGCCGATTTTATTTGACAACTAGCTCAAGGGTGCACGGCACACCTCGGCTTGGGCTGTTGCCTGATACATGCAATTCGCGAAATATCTGAGCTAAGCTAAGCTAACTATTCGTACATATATGAGTTGTTGAAACATATATGTGTACCAAGCATACATACCTCAACAACTCTTATATATATTTCGTATCAGAATAAAGCTTCCTTCATATAAAGTACTGTTATAATGTCGGTACATTTGGTTGACACAAACGCGGATATGATTTTCAAAGTGAAATGAAACATTAAACCCAGATCTACTACGGGTGCCGTCTTATAAATATTACAGAGAAGCGATTGAATTCATTGATCCACATTAATATTATAAATAGTAGAGTAATTGTGACCGGTCTGTTTGTTACTAAGCCTTCGATCGTAATAAAGGTAGCTTGAGACAAGGAATAGGGTATGGATTAATTTTTATTCTAAGTAATCAAAAGAAAAATAGGAAGTCATATTAGGACTGCCGATTGAAGTGAAAACTCAGTACAATGGAATAACTGTGTACTTTTTTAAATGTCATAATTTATAAATTGAAATTATTAATATTAGTCTTCACATTTATTATCACTCAGAGCAATAATTATATGCATTTTTAAGAATATGATGGACTGCAACAAACTCAATACGAAATACCAATATTACGCGTCGCTAGTCTGACGTCAACGCAATACGTCACGAGCATGTTGCCGTCTTGGTGACGGTCGGTTACGCGAAATCACAAGATATCAAACGTGCATATGATATGGTCGAGTAAATACAATGTATAACACAAGGACAATACATCACGAGCATGTCGAGGTCATTGCTGACGTGAACCCACATGGTATTCCCATGCCAAATAAATGTTACCCATAAAATATCTCAACACGGCTTAAGAAGTTTTCACTTCATAAAATAGGCCGACGGAGTCGCGGTAAGAAGATCTATTATATAAGGTTTCAACTTCACATCAAAGGCCCGCTCGTATCTATTTCTTTCTATTAAGATACATTATCACATAAGGCTGGCGGCGGCAGTGAGCGTGGTTCCGCGTATCAAACAGAGCGACGGGCATGCTATCGGTCCGTTATTAGTTCGCTTAGACTCTATCTATCATCTCGCTCCATTACACCCGCACTGAGTGACGTCGATGCGACGTGGACACGACACGATGCGGACGCGCTATCGACGTATTTATGCACAATTAGACGCAGCATTCACTAACGGAGCTACTGTTAAATGAGGATATACGATTTCGAGATGAATCAATTCAAAAGCTTTATGGCGGTAATCTATGAAATTATATCCCGCTTTTGTTTATTTTCACCTGTTCAAAATATGTATGTTTTTAGCGATGTTTTATTTTAAAAGGACACAGACACACCTAATATTGTTTTTTGGCGTGGCCTCAAAACGTCCTATTAATTTAAAAATGTACTTTTACAGCATATGCAGGTAATTTTACAAAAGTTACATTACCGTGTTTATAATTTTAACTCCTAACCTTGCGCCCTTTGTCGATTTATAGCATTTTACCACAACCTCACTTGATATTAATTAACAATTTAGCCTAAGAAAGTAAACACTCTAAACGTAACATCTCTTTTGAGTTACCATAAAACTATCTGGACAGTTTTAATAAGAATTAGAATAATATTCGAGAATAAGTAAAACAGTACAATGTTAAGCTTAAAAGAGACGTATTCAGTGCTTCTAATAACAAAAAAAAATGGTTACGTTGTGACTTTTTCGTGTCGCTTTGTTTTCGTTGTCACTGTCAAAATGACATTCCAATAAGATGCAACAACAACAAGCAAGAAACCTAATCAACCAAATTATTTAGGTATTACGTTGTTTTATATGATTAAATTGTCCTACTTAAATACATTCTTGAATAAAAGTTAAATATCACATTGCCTAATGTTACAAGAACATTAGAAGCCTAAGTAACCTTATGCAAAAAGTCATTGATTATTAGCGTTTATAAATTTGTTCCATATTTTGAAGCGACATAAAATAGAATTGCCAACATAAATCATATAATTGGAATATACGGAAGCCTTTGTGTAATTGCTGGGTAGTAAATTACATCATTAAACTTGAGTATCCTTGATTCGATTTGCGAGATGTGTTTTACGACTGGCAACATAAACTCCGTTCTACATGGCCTGATGTTTTATAGCAATTTTTGGCGGGATCTTGCCATGTAGTCGTTTTTTACATTACGTTCATAAGCTTTTTATATTATGTAATACTAGTTGCATTTAGATAACGTATCGTACATAGTTGATTTAGAATAAAGAAAATACTAATAGAACATGAACTCTGAAATGTAACAGAAACTGTTTGGAATGTTTTAACAAAGGCGCCACCATTTTCTTTGACCTCTGAAATCAGGCGAACTCGCAAAGATACGAAATATTTATCAATTTGAATAATGACAGTAACAATCTTCAGTTAAAAGGATTGATTGATTTTTCTACTTTGAAAAGAAGAAGATATTGTATCATATTTCAGAGATGCTTACATATTCGCATTATAGTTTTTATATTATAAATTGCGTTTTTTATTCTATTGTATATATTTTATTGATTCTGTGGTTACAATAAATGGTTAAAACCTTAGTAAACGTAATCCAAAAATTTCTACTGCTTATATTTAACTTGAGGGTGATTATTGGCTACGGAAATATCAGAAAACGGCTCGATCATTATGCCAGAGTTCCGCTCCCAAATGTTGTTTTATTTTCATCGATAGCTCCACTCGTTGTTCTTATGATCTGTGTTAACGCTGATCTGTCATACTCACAAACTGTTATCTTTGTCAAAACAAACATTTTGAAGCGATCATGGCTTATGTGATAGTGTGTTCGGACACACACCTTCGATGGACATAAGTTCGAATGATTGCAACTGAGTCGACGCTCCCGGTGAATGTAAACATCGCGATAACACCATAGCTTGGTGGTAGTGTTTATTGTAAGTCCGCCTGGGTACTTACCACCCTCACGTTTACAATCTGTCGCCTAGCACCTCTTAGTGTGTTCCGGAAGAGCCAGCCCCCCTCCAGGTTTGGCGTATTTACCATCTTAGACAACATCGTCCTATGACAACAGATAATAAGACCTTGCTGGCTCAATAGCGCAGTCAGTTCGAAAAGACAACATATAAGATCCTAGTCAAATGCTAAAACCTAAGCGGCGTTATCACAAAAAGGCTAAATACTTGCTTTAAAAAGGTTTCTAATTAAAGGCACCACGCTCGCCCGAGGCAAGTTCGCGTTACCCTTTTTTTTAAAGTCTAATCTAACGTAAAACCAAAGCGAGACGAAAGAGCAAGATGGCGAACATTCAGCGACCGCGGTGCATTTAATTCGAAACCTTATTAAAGCAAGTATTCAATACGTATTTAACTATTTTGTAATAACACCGAAGAGGTATAAAAATAAACATTAAAAAGTATATTGAAACGCTAAAGAAATGTTTATTTTGGTGATTTTTATGCTCTTTACACATTCTCCTATTATATGCCAGGTCTAATCATATAGCATGCTATATCTCCGTTGCTTTTACAACGTTGTAGCAAGACAACACAAGAATATCGTTACTTAAACTTATAGTTTTGTTTACGCAATAATTGGCTCGTTCCATTCTAAGATAAAATAAAGAAGATGGAAGGGATCGGAAAAACGGTTTTTGCTTACAAGAAATTCAATATTCCGTCTAATGTTATAGCAATTTAGGTCACAGCGTAGTTCTCGATTCATTTAGAATTTTTTTAAAGAATGTTTCGATCGCAATATGAATACATTTATCTTTATTTAGGCAACTGTAACTAATGTGTTTTGTTTTTGTTGCAATTAAAAAGTTATATTCAATTGAGAAGGAACTTTGAAATTCAGACCCGAAGACCGAGAGTTTTCAAATAAATCTGAGTGCATGTGACATCACACGAGTTAATTTTACTAATCACCGCATTGACACTATAGTATTATCAATGATATCATATATATTAATACGTGAAGCTTCAATTTTGTATCCCTTTTTAACGAAATTGGGCGAACGTATGAATGTGAAATTTGGCATAGTTAAAGTTTATATGGAGGTGAAATGCATAAAGCTATTTATTTTATATAAAATGCATTAGAAGTACATTAAATTAATTAAAATATGCATTACTCACACTACTGCTTCAATTTTACACGACATATACACACATGTAAATAAAAAAGACATTTTGGCATCTGTTAATAAAGGACTTCAAAAAAGGTTGTGAAGGAGGTTGCTATGCTCGACTGTATGTATTATTTTACTCTTACGTTCCAATTACCCTTTTTCATTCTACATTCAACAATGATATTAATCCTGATAAAATTCAAACTTTAAAAAATCAATGAAATATGGTCGAATGTCGACCATTGGGCGCCCACTAGTATATATTATTCTATAAAAGTATTTATATTCTTATTGTCGTATACACATATATAATTGTTCTGTAGGTATGTATGTGACAGAACTCCTCCTAAACGGTTGAACAGATTTTGTTGAAACTTTTTGTGTGTGTTCATGTAGATTTAAGAATGGTTTAGATTCACAATTGGATTTGGTAGATGACACTGCGGTCTAATTTTAGGATCTCTTTTATTATCAGGACAGGACAACGTCCGCTGGGCCAGTTGTAGTATAAATTACAAATTGACAACTAAATCAAGATGCGTATAAATAAAAATTAATATCCAATATTCTCAAAAAGATCAGGGCAGCTGTTAATTTAACACTTTAAATCCAATAAATGGGTTTGTATAGGATAATAAGGGTCATGTCTTGACGAATGATTTTTTTAATTATGTCCCCGACACGCTTGTTGAATACACACACGTTTCGGGGTCAGTAGGTGTGTATAAACCCGTCACAGTTACTATTTTGAGTTGTCGCATTTCGGGATCATTCAGTGTACGACCTATTGTCGCGACGCTAGCAGGCCGGCATAACAGCAGCAACTGATGATGGAACGTAAATATTGAAGATCGCTATTGTTTTGGTATTTTACTGTGATAACTACCATCAGACACGGTGTCACTTTGCTGTGGCACATAAAAATTACATAAAATCACAATAAAGTATATACCATGCAAATGGCAGCAATGGAAAGCGTGGAAAATAAATAAAAATTGCATGAACATGCAACTAAGTCATTATAATTTGAAAGAATAACATAAAATCTATGTTTTTTTTATTCATTTCAACTGATTCATTCATTATATATAACTTTTATAAGATTATGTAACAAAAAACTTTTAACAAAAAATAATGTATGACAAAGCCTCATGATTAGATTCGCATATTCTCTTTAAGTTACTCACAACATCTTTTAGAGCTTGGAACCACGGTTTCTGTGATAAAACATATATAATTTGATTTAAATAATTGTCATACAAAATATCTAAGAGGATTCATTATCTGACACGGAAAAAGTAATTAAATATACGCAAAAATCGCCAATATGTAAAGACTGTATTAAATACAATATTTATATATTCGTATACATCACGGAGTCAGAATGAGTTACTTTTGTTAAGAAAATGTTAATCTTATTGCACCATACTTAACTCTTATTGCAAAGTTACAATACAATTATATAGTGTCATAATATAATATGTTACTTTTTCAGTGTTTTAGATTAATTTGTGTGATTTTAGATGTTTGTGAAAAAAAAAATTGTTGCAGATGTCTAGGAGTAAGTAATAAAATACATTACATCATTTTTAGAAGTGTCTGCCTGTCTGTATGTATATACACGCGTCACTGCTAAAGTACGTAATGCGTTCACGGTAAAACCTCATACCAAATCATAAAGCATATCCTCTAGTAACGTTTAGTCTTGGTTTCATTAAAATCGGTTCACTCTATCAAAAGTTATTGTAATTTTAATGCGGACGCGACTTAAGTACGAGATAAAAGTAGACAAGTAAATGGGCTTAATACATTCAGATGACTTTATTCATCACTTTTTACAGACGAAGTCGCGGGCATAGCTAGTTATAACTATGATTTTATTAGTTACTGTTTTTTTTTTACATTCAGTATCATGCGGACGGAGTCACGGGCGCAGCTAGTATTTTATGAAAAAAAACGTGAATTGACCACGAACTTTCTTTTTAAATACTTATTTAAAACTATTTCTGTTACAATAATGGTGATATGTTCTACGAGGACCAAATAGCTATATAATTACACTATATATCCCTACTTTTAGAATTGACTTAAAGCGTTTTATTTATTCTTGAGATATATTTGTGCCAAATGTGTAAATATCGTCAAACTTAAACGCATTTTCGCACAAAATTGAGTTTTTGATTATTTTTTTTATGTCATAGGTGGCAAACGAACAGGTGGGTCACCTGATGTTAAGTGATCACCACCGTCCATAGACTCTACCAACACCAAGAGAGTCGCAAATTCATTGCCATCCTGTGTTTCGGTAAGGGAACAGTGTGGGAGGGGGCAGAGGGAGGGGAGGTGCGTATCCGGCGCTCTCACTGACCGAACGAAACGCAATAATGCAAGCACTGTTACTTCACGTCAGTGTTTTTGTGTGTCGGGTGGTAGTATCTGGGCGAGCCGACCCATTCATGCTGAAACTAGTAAATTTTCCGCGTGGCTCTTCCATCAACAAAATTGCACTTGGAGTATAGCCAATATTAATCACAGATTCCCATTTTCTTTATTAAAGCTGTGAAACAATCTCTTCAACTTTACAATAATAGTATTGTAATAATAATATGCTATAATTGTAATACCATTATTGTAAAGATAAAGAGATTGTTTCACAACTTTAATGAAAAAAGAAGTAATTCTTAAGGTGGTAGAGTCACGCTGAAGCTATTACCGGTTTCAGCATAAATGACCCTCACTTGGGGTAGTACCACCCTCTCGCAGAAAACCGACGTGAAGGAACAGTGCTTACATTATTGCGTTTCGTGCGATCAGTGAGAGCGCCGGATAACCCACCTCCCCTACCCCTCCCAAAACACAAGGTTGCAATGCAGTTGCGACTCTTCTGGTGTTGCAAGTGTCTATGGACGGTGGTGATCACTTAACATCAGGTGACCCACCTGTTCGTTTGCCACCTATGACATAAAAAAAATAATCAAAAACTCAATTTTGTGCGAAAATGCGTTTAAGTTTGACGATATTTACACATTTGGCACAAATATATCTCAAGAATAAATAAAACGCTTTAAGTCAATTCTAAAAGTAGGGATATATAGTGTAATTATATAGCTATTTGGTCCTCGTAGAACATATCACCATTATTGTAACAGAAATAGTTTTAAATAAGTATTTAAAAAGAAAGTTCGTGGTCAATTCACGTTTTTTTTCATAAAATACTAGCTGCGCCCGTGACTCCGTCCGCATGATACTGAATGTAAAAAAAAAACAGTAACTAATAAAATCATAGTTATAACTAGCTATGCCCGCGACTTCGTCTGTAAAAAGTGATGAATAAAGTCATCTGAATGTATTAAGCCCATTTACTTGTCTACTTTTATCTCGTACTTAAGTCGCGTCCGCATTAAAATTACAATAACTTTTGATAGAGTGAACCGATTTTAATGAAACCAAGACTAAACGTTACTAGAGGATATGCTTTATGATTTGGTATGAGGTTTTACCGTGAACGCATTACGTACTTTAGCAGTGACGCGTGTATATACATACAGACAGGCAGACACTTCTAAAAATGATGTAATGTATTTTATTACTTACTCCTAGACATCTGCAACAATTTTTTTTTTCACAAACATCTAAAATCACACAAATTAATCTAAAACACTGAAAAAGTAACATATTATATTATGACACTATATAATTGTATTGTAACTTTGCAATAAGAGTTAAGTATGGTGCAATAAGATTAACATTTTCTTAACAAAAGTAACTCATTCTGACTCCGTGATGTATACGAATATATAAATATTGTATTTAATACAGTCTTTACATATTGGCGATTTTTGCGTATATTTAATTACTTTTTCCGTGTCAGATAATGAATCCTCTTAGATATTTTGTATGACAATTATTTAAATCAAATTATATATGTTTTATCACAGAAACCGTGGTTCCAAGCTCTAAAAGATGTTGTGAGTAACTTAAAGAGAATATGCGAATCTAATCATGAGGCTTTGTCATACATTATTTTTTGTTAAAAGTTTTTTGTTACATAATCTTATAAAAGTTATATATAATGAATGAATCAGTTGAAATGAATAAAAAAAACATAGATTTTATGTTATTCTTTCAAATTATAATGACTTAGTTGCATGTTCATGCAATTTTTATTTATTTTCCACGCTTTCCATTGCTGCCATTTGCATGGTATATACTTTATTGTGATTTTATGTAATTTTTATGTGCCACAGCAAAGTGACTGCACCGTGTCTGATGGTAGTTATCACAGTAAAATACCAAAACAATAGCGATCTTCAATATTTACGTTCCATCATTAGTTGCTGCTGTTATGCCGGCCTGCTAGCGTCGCGACAATAGGTCGTACACTGAATGATCCCGAAATGCGACAACTCAAAATAGTAACTGTGACGGGTTTATACACACCTACTGACCCCGAAACGTGTGTGTATTCAACAAGCGTGTCGGGGACATAATTAAAAAAATCATTCGTCAAGACATGACCCTTATTATCCTATAAAATCCCATTTATTGGATTTAAAGTGTTAAATTAACAACTGCTCTGATCTTTTTGAGAATAATGGATTAATTTTTATTTATACGCGTCTTGATTTAGTTGTCAATTTGTAATTTATACTACAACTGGCCCAGCGGACGTTGTCCTGTCCTGATAATAAAAGAGATCCTAAAATTAGACCGCAGTGTCATCTACCAAATCCAATTGTGAATCTAAACCATTCTTAAATCTACATGAACACACACAAAAAGTTTCAACAAAATCTGTTCAACCGTTTAGGAGGAGTTCTGTCACATACATACCTACAGAACAATTATATATGTGTATACGACAATAAGAATATAAATACTTTTATAGAATAATATATACTAGTGGGCGCCCAATGGTCGACATTCGACCATATTTCATTGATTTTTTAAAGTTTGAATTTTATCAGGATTAATATCATTGTTGAATGTAGAATGAAAAAGGGTAATTGGAACGTAAGAGTAAAATAATACATACAGTCGAGCATAGCAACCTCCTTCACAACCTTTTTTGAAGTCCTTTATTGACAGATGTCAAAATGTCTTTTTTATTTACATGTGTGTATATGTTGTGTAAAATTGAAGCAGTAGTGTGAGTAATGCATATTTTAATTAATTTAATGTACTTCTAATGCATTTTATATAAAATAAATAGCTTTCTGCACTTCTCCTCCATATAAACTTTAACTATGCCAAGTTTCACGTTCATCCGTTCGCGCATTTCTCTCAAAAAGGGATACAAAGTTTGGGCTTCACGTATTAATATATATGATGATACCTTTGATTGTAGACTCATAGGGATCTATACCTAACTGTGTCTCGTGTCACATTGTTACAATACCTGTCGCAGTGAGTACTATTTTGTCGATTTTCGGAGTCAGACACTGTGTACCCCTAAAGCATAGAAGCTTGTAAGCCGCCGTTCCAACGAAAACTGGTCATGGACTGATATAGATATAGTCTCGCCTTGTTTATCGATTGAAATAAGCAATCGCTTTGCCTTGCTAGAATTTAAAAAAAAATCAACTACCTATTAACTTCTATTCAGAGTAAGTAAGAAAGTGATGTGTTTTTTAATGTAGACTGTGAACCTGAAGTCTCTTGCCTCTTCCAACTACGGCACGGACGTCGATATCATCAATGAGGATGGAGAACTGGCGACAGCGTACGAGGCACAGAAAGGGATAAACAGGTAATTTAGGATATTTTTATACTTTACTAGCGTGGCCGGTGGACGTAGTCCTGCCTTGATAATAAAAAAAAATCCTAAAAGTCAATAGCAGCGCTACCTACCGGCTCTTATTGTGAATATAAACCATTCTTGAATCTACCCGCGAACAAAAAATTTCATAAAAATTTGTCAAACTGTTTAGGTGTTCAGTCAGATACACACGGACAGAAGAATGATATGCATAAAGATAAGTTTTGCGTTTGGTCACAATCAATCACACAATCGAGGAAGGCTGTATATCATCACGCTAAGACCAATAGGAGCGGAGCACCGATGAGGAATGTTTCGAAATCGGGGTTTTTTTAGCGTCAGCCCAAAGTAATTATTCCAAACGGGACGAAGTTGCGGGTAGAAGCTAATTAAATTATATTCATAGTTAATCGCGTTCAAGCACTCAGTTAGTTTGGACAAAAACACCATTGTAACGCATTAAAGAAAATAATTATGACCTAACAAACATGTAACCCTATATATAACCTTCCTCGGTAAATGAGTCATCTAACACCGTTTTTTTTTCATATCGGACCATTAGTTCCTGTGATTAGCTCGTTCAACCAAACAAACTCTTCAGCTTTATAATGTTTGTATAGAATTATAGATAGTATATATTCAAATATACTGAAGCGCACATAATAAGGTAAGTTAATAAAACACGCAAATGAATCAGCTAGCTTGGTCTTAAAACTAATTTATAGTACTATTAGCGAACCCGGCAGACGTTGTCCCGCCCTGATTATGAAAAAAACCGTGACAAATTATATACTAAAACGTTCCTCATGAATCACCCTATCCACTGAGGAAAACCGCATGAAAAGACAGACACACGCGGTAGGGGACTTTGTTTTATACTATGTAATGAAATACAGAACTAAGTTTGGTAAACATATATGATGTTCACGTTGAAGGCAATTACAAGAAGAGTTGATAGCAGAGAAGAAGTTCTACTCGGAGCACATAACCAACGCGAAATCGGAGATTGACAAGTTGAGAGAAGAGAATGAGAAATATCAAAAGTGAGTTTTTTTTTATTATTATCATTAATTTATCAAAGCATTTACATGATGTGAATGTTTATGACCGACGTTTCCAGGGATGACCGGGACTTTGGGATTTACTAATTAAAATTAAAAAAAAACTTTTTTAAATTTAGGTCCTAAGAAGGCACTTATGAACGTCAAACCTACCACCGGTTCGGAAATAACCCACTCATCGAGAAGAACCGGCAACAACACTCGATCTGATGTATCTTTTTACCATATACATATAATATTTAAGTATACATTACACGTCGCAATCGTTTTTAGTTGATGCACAGAGATGAGTCAATTCCAGGCTCGTCCGGGGTAGTACCACCCTCTCATAGAAAACCGACGTGAAATAACAGTGCTTGCATTGTTGTGTTTCGTTCGGTCAGTGAGAGCGCCGGAGGACCACCTCCCCTCCCCTTTCCTTTCTCCTCTCCCTCCCCTAACCCTTCCCCCAAAGGGTGGCAAGGCACTTGCGACTCCTCTGGTGTTGTTAGTGTCCATGGACGGTGGTGATCACTTAACATCAGGTGACCCATCTGTTCGTTTGCCATCTATGACATATAAAAAAGGATTCAAAAACCTTTATATATGATACACACATACACATTATTGACAACTGCCAATCGAACACAGTATATTTCGTCTCTTTCAGCCGTCAAGACAACACATTCAGAAGATATCGGTTCTGTCCCATACACAAAATTTTCCCATCCAAACGCATCATCATCGGTCTGATCTTGTCTATTATCCGTGCCCTGTGATTTGGTAACAGAATATAATTTGTGTCAATAGCCATGTTCATTGTGTTTACTGTTTTTTTGTGTAAATATATGTTAGGAGGTCGAAAATACCTCATGTCAAACTTACAGTTTTTTTACTAAATCTTTTATACTCGCTAAACAAAACCACTTTTTTTTTCCTTCCAATTATCTGGGTTAGGTTAGAGTATTTTTAATTTGTTTGCATGAAGTTCTTTCGATCTCCTTCCGTAGTGTACGTATTATGTTATTTATTCTTTGTTAATATATTTTCTGTTTAACTAATAAGATAAACTTTGTTCTATGTTACTATTGTTATGTTTTTTTTTCCTTTGTGTTTATGTGATAGTCTTTTTACAATATAAAATTTAAAAGCGATACAAAACTACAATTTCCTTCCTCTTTCCTTTTTTAAAACAATCAAAATCTATAAGACATATTAAACAGGAAATCGTACTTTAGATTTTGTTACTGTAGTTTTTACTGATTTCTCAGAGCCATTGTTAGCATAGCATCACAGCCCTATTCTAACCACAAAGTTTCTCAACTCAAAGCCTTTTGAAAACCAAAATGTAACTATGGGTATTTTTCTCAAGCACATTATAGCCACATGCTATTTTCAGTACAATATTGTAATCACAGATTCTTTTACGACTCATCTAACTACATACAACTTTTCAAAGCCGTATTTGAACCACACGCTCTTATCAATAATGTATTACATATGGGGCATTCCACGCAAATCATTTCATCATACAAGAAGTTCAAATTTTCAAAATTCGACTACAAATAGTAATTAGAGAAAACGCATTACCAGTCCGCGCTTACTTAGTTGAGGAAAGGATAGAAGTTTAAAATAAAAAAGTCAAACATTCATTTTTTTAAACTCAATTCAAAGTTTAAAATTCAAAAATCTTTATAAACAAAATCGAAATATATTTATTTGATTTTTTTTCTGTAAAGGCCATGTAAACAAAAAAAAATTAAAATAAAAGATAAAATTAGGACTATTTAATAAAAAGTTATCTAATATATAAAAAGTTAAAATATTTAATAAAAAATGACAAAATTTACCAGGAGGGCGGGCTATTTTGTAGAGTATTAAAACGAATCACAAAAGTGAGGAACTACATTTTTTTTTCAAACTGTCCGGTTTAGCGTTGTACAAGACCTATCAACAAATTCATTGAAATCATATAAAAAAATCCTCAATCGATTTTTATATAATTGATTTTAATGAAAATGTACAACATTGGAAATGTACATTATTTTGAACTTCATAAAGTAAGCAACAATTCTAATAGATATATTAATACGTGAAGCCTAAACTTTGTATCCCTTTTTGAGAGAAATGCGCGAACAGATGAACGTAAAATTTGGCATAGTTAAAGTTTATATGGAGGAGAAGTGCAGAAAGCTATTTATTTTATATAAAATGCATTAAAAGTACATTAAATTAATTAAAATATGCATTACTCACACTACTGCTTCAATTTTACACAACATATGCACACATGTAAATAAAAAAGACATTTTGACATCTGTCAATAAAGGACTTCAAAAAAGGTTATGATGGAGGTTGCAATGCTCGACTGTATGTATTATTTTACTCTTACGTTTACTCTTACTCTTATTATTTTACAATTACCCTTTTTCATTCTACATTCAATAATGATATTATAACATACAACTATTATTATAATATTTATCCCTTTAAAAAATCAATTTAACTATGGTCGAATGTCAACCACTGGACGCCCACTAGTTCTAATAGATTTGTAAAAAAAAGAATATTACCAGAACGTATAATTTTGTTTTATAATCAATCGACTTTGAGGAAATTTAGTATACCAACGTTGATGTTTTATATCATCTGTCACTTCTTTAAAAAACATTTTAATTTTTAATTTATTTGGGTTACCAACGGAATCAACATCTCGATGCATTGTTATTAAGCTATAGTAAAGTGTACAGTTCAACATTTGTGCTAGATATGACCCTATTTACAGGCAATAACGGCATGCATATAAAAATTATTAATGTATAATGTAATTTAAATAATTAACAAGTTAAAAATTAAAATATGAAATAATACAATTAATTATAATGAAAATTATATGATATTACATTGTTAAAAATTATTCAAAAAACTGAACAAGGTTTTTGTTCAACAACTGAAGTGTATATTGTAAATCGGTTTCATTGTTTAAACATATACTCTTAAGCATATGATTTCATAAAATCAATCAGAAAACAGGTCAAGGTTGATAATTAGAAACTACAGATGGAATTTTGGTATGCTCCGGCTATTTGTTTATAGGGGCTTTTATTCCACTGAACATATCAGCCCCATTGTTCCCCAATCTTTTTAGCTCTATCATGGGAGTCGCTGATGAGGTATCATAACCAGGTCATACAGCATCTTAGCTTCATCCGAAGTTCAGGGTTCAGCCAAGATGCTGTGGCATAGGTATTTGTCAACCTTGACAAATTTGTCAAATTTGACCTGGTTAAGGTCAAGGTTGATAATTAGAAACTACAGATGGAATTTTGGTATGCTCCGGCAACTACACTTTAGGATCATGAGAGGGCACATCACAAAACACTGCACTTCACATATTACACTCTATACACAGGTACGTTGATTGTTCATAAAATGTGCATGTTAAAAAGGGGGAGGGGTTTAAAAAGGTATTTGTTAAAATGAAAAGAAGAAAAGAGGACGATCCTTTTCTTCCAGAGCATTTGTACACTTTAGGATCATGAGAGGACACATCACAAAACACTGCATTTCACATATTACACTCTATACACAGGTACGTTGATTGTTCACAAAATGTGCATGTTAAAAAGGGAGGGGTTTAAAAAGGTATTTGTTAAAATGAAAAGAAGAAAAGAGGACGATCCTTTTCTTCCAGAGCATTTGTACACTTTAGGATCATGAGAGGACACATCACAAAACACTGCACTTCACATATTACACTCTATACACAGGTACGTTGATTGTTCATAAAATGTGCATGTTAAAAAGGGAAGGGTTTAAAAAGGTATTTGTTAAAATGAAAAGAAGAAAAGAGGACGATCCTTTTCTTCCAGAGCATTTGTACACTTTAGGATCATGAGAGGACACATCACAAAACACTGCA
>MU160785.1:51739-65644 GCA_015888305.1 Antheraea pernyi | reverse complement strand
ACGAAATATAAGGCTTTTTTTATTATTATTATTATTATTATTATATTGCTGCAATGGCGCCACAGGTCAGCATGTGCTGGCTGCCAACATTGCAAGTGACCCCGGCGCCGATTTTCAATTTTGGCCAAGTAGGGTTAAACACTATAATGACACTACAAATTTGAAGTTTATAATATACATAGATGTATATATATGTATATAATATAATAATACATATTATAAAACATAATATAAACTCAAACGCTACTGAGCGAATTTTCATACGGGTTTCATCATTAATATTCAGAGACTCACGAAAAAGGTTTAAATATAACATTTGTCAAAAAAATTATTAATTGGTTAAAATATAACGATAAATGTTGGAAATGTCGAAAAAAGTCAAGCCGCCTGGGAGCGTTCGTCAAAAACTCTGCCTAATCCCATTGAGATACAACAAAACAATTGAGATAATAAACAACGCAGACAAAATTGAGGGAACCAACTAGTATACGTATATAATAAACACAATAATAAATAAGTATTAAATAGTTAATTCATATCAATTAGAAAATAAAAAAGGTGATGGGGTATGCTGGGAAATGTTACGAATTATTAACAAGGAAATATTATGTCGTTTGTAAACTAGCTGTGCCCGCGACTTTGTCCGCGTTGAATTTGATGTACAAAATAACTAATAACGACATCTGAATGTATTATGTTTAATTACTATCTACGTTTCTCTCGTACTTAAGTCCCGTCATCATTAAAACTACAATAACTCTTGATAGACAGAACCGATTTTAATGAAACAAAGATTAAATGTTACTCGAATATATGATTTCATAGAGATCTTAACAAGGTTTTACCGTGAACGCAGTACTTTAGCAGTGATGCATGTTCATACAAACAGGCAGATAAACATTTCTAAAAACGATTGAAATGTATTTAATTACTTATTCTCAGACACTTGAGACATTTTTAAATAAAAATCTAAAAAGTACAGTCATGTTAGATTTACATTATTATTACATATAAAAAACGTCGTAGATTGATACGCCATCACTGTTAATTAAATGTAAAATGTATCTTTACCATCTGAAGTTGATTAAAATTTCATTACTTGACGCAGACAAATTGTTTATCTCAAGAATACATGGAACTACGTGAGCTGTTAGCTAAGAAGACAATCTTGACGGCGAGTCAACACGCCGAGGACTGCACAGTAACACGTTTACGATTAATATATTGTTGCCTTTATTCAGAACGTTATATTATCTTACCCATACGCTGGAAACGATTACTTGAGGATGTTTTAAAATATAATCATGTCATAATTACTCCTGTTTATTACATTTTTTTTAAATTTATTTATCTTGTCCGATAGTCTCACGGTCCGCACCTTTTTTCTGAAATAACTTTTAGTATAGTGCAACTTAAATACAATATTATAATTACCGAGACGAGATATTATTAGTATACTTAATTAATTACAGCTAATTCTTGGTGCATTTTTTTGAAAAATAATTATTAAAATAGGCTCTCCTTAAGGCTAGACACTCTGGCGCTTCGTAGGGACGTTGCATCGCTTTGCGTCCTCTACAAGATCTACCACGGACAATGTTCTGAAGAACTGTTTGGACTGATACCTGCTGCCGAGTTCCGTTACAGAACGACTCGTCACGGACTGAAATTTCATCAGTGTCATCTCGATGGTTGGAAGTCGTGCACTGTGCGCTTCTCACGTTCGTTTTTTCCACGTACGACAGTTTCTCTGCAATGAACTCCCAGCGGCAGCGTTTCCAGACTATTACAATCAGTCTTTTTTCAAAATTTTATTTAATCATATGACTAAATGGAGTATCCATCTTTTATCATTATCCATTGATTGATAACTCTATTTTTCGCTGCGAGGTTCTAGTCGAGGTCAAGGTCATAACATCAGGTGACCCACATGTTCGTTTGCCTCCTATGATATAAAAAAATGCCCAAAACCTTGTCCGGATTTTATAACACTTTACGACATATTTGTTTAATTGTAACAGTTTATGTACTACTCGCTGATACATCATTCGGATTTTCACATTTTTCACACTTATTTGAGATTTATCGACATATTCAGGATAATTTTAACAACATATTCGTAAATTATAGACTATGTGAAATTTTGACGTACAAGCTATATTACTGTATAGTTATATCTGAGTCCTTTAAGTAGTTTCTGCGTGATAGATAAACAAATATCCCGTTTATAAACATCTATATATACACGCCGAGGTAAAATAGTTAAGAACATTTTGCTCCTTTGTTCGTCAACCGATTTTGGTTATTCTGTTTTTGTTTAGTAGCAGTTGAGGAACTTATTTTTTTAATAACAATAATATTTAATGCAAAGCAAATGACAAAGATAGTTACTTAATCTATGACACTGAGTATAATTGAATAACCTATGTATTAAGTACACTACCATCATCGTACTAATAGTAATTATCGATGACATATGTACTAGTTTTCAACTGTATCACAGATGTCAACGCCCACCGTATGAATTAAATGCACATACTACAATATAATTTAATACAAAATACTTGTGCACTAGTTTAGGTGTGTGTTTAAGTGTACGTCTGTGTATGTGTGAGAATAAGTGTACATTTGTGTATCTCAATGCACGTAAGGACTATCATGCTGCATATTGTGATTTAAGGAGATCTTCAACTTTTGTGTACTTTAAGTCGTAGAGCCACGTACTGATCAATTTTTTACAGTGTACTTTAGAAGACCAAAAACCATAAACTTTACTATTATGATTGCTATGATAAAAATAATTAACCTGTTATCGACCATTACTTGTCTATATTAATAATAATAGGATTTTTAATATATCTTACTTAATTTTAGATACAAAACTTCTCTGTACTAATATAATACCATTGTAACAGATAATTAATTAATTACAGTTTTCAATACATTTCGTATAAGACAGCGATTATAAATCAATGACCTATTTCACGCAGTCACGTTTCATGTGTAGACATTTATAGAGAATTTATGTGATAATAAATATTGGATCGTAAACAAACCTATAAAAGTAGCTCTGTTATGTTTCCAATAACTCAATATAACTGACGTATAACCTTTCGAAAATGAATGTAATATGATATTTTATCACGTATCCTTAGTTATATTTAATATTAGTATGTAATTTTAATTGTTCTAGGGTATAAAAAAGACCCTGACCTCAGCATAAGGCCTCAGGCATAGAAGCATAAATATTAAAGCCACTAATCTAACAGCGCCATAATATTTGAAATTAAAATATAATTTCCGAAATATATTAGTGTATGCGCATCATAACTTACTCGTATATGTATTTTATAAAATAAAAAGTTAATTGAAACAAAATTAAATGCTAAACTCTCAAGTACTCATAGGTGTGTTAAGGCAGCTTTTTTATACTTTCTAGGTTTTACGATCACAACCTCATCTGCTGTTAAATAACGATGTGATCTAATATGGTAAACACGCTAAACCTACCGGGGCTAGCTCTCAAGTGCTCCGAGAACACACTAACTGGTGCTTAGCGATAGATTTTTAGCTTAATTGTAGTACCCAGCCAAACGAACTTAGAAAAACACTATCAACATGTTATGGTTTTATTACGAAGTTTTCTTTTACCCGAAGCTCAGACTCAGTTCAGATTCGACTACGTCCATCGATGCTATGTCCGAACACGCTACCAACTAAATCATCATCGCTTCAAAGCAATCCACAGTTAATTCGATTGGTGAAGACACCGCCTTTCGGAAATTAACCATTAAATACTTAAGTGGACGCCACTTTCCACTTCCGCCCGGAATTGATTGGCCACTGCCAGGTCTCACTGTAACAGAAAAACGTCTGGTTCTATTTGCGCGACGTGTGCCTACAAAAGTTAAATCTGAGACTACTAAAATAAATATTAGTAACTAAAACAACAAAGGGTAATCAAATCAAACAAAGGGTAAAGCTAATTGACGGTTGAATGCGATGTTGGTAGATAGTCAAAACTGTCGTTGGTTGACAATGCTGGTATAAAGTAGAATATAAAAGTCAGAATTAATAAAAATATAATGCAGACTGTTGTCAATCAGTACACGTTAAATTAGTGTTTATTGCTAATGCATTAACGGTTTAATAATAAAACCTTTATAGTAAGTTTTTCGTTAAGGCGCGATGTGAGTAGCGCTAGGGTCATAGGATATTGCAAAGTTTTCTTGGACTGTATCGTAACTAGATGCAACACTTATCGCAGTGATAAGCTTCAGCATGTCGTATTTTGTTGTATATGAGCCTCCTTGGCGTATTCGTCAATGGCAAACCTAACTGTTTTCGATCATGAGCACGTATATAACTCGTGAAACCAAATTTTGTTTTGATGATGTTTTTTCAAGGCGCACAGTGCAATTGACCGTCAATATTATATGTATAAGTGTAACAAGGCTTCTAACGGGTTTTAATTGTAAGGTATTTCGCGTTTAAGTCTTGTAATCACTTTTCTTCGTAATTAGTAACTGATTTGTGAACAGAACTGCGCTATTCAAGTCTGTTGCGCAAGCTCTTCCCAATCGAAGGGAACGAAGCGGTGTTTGTACCAGATTGGCTCCCTACTATTATATACTCGGTGATAACCCTACCTCGATGACTCTGTATCTGGATGGTCTCGTTGCAGAATCAGCTAACATATCTAACTGTTGCGAGACTGTTGTCGATGAATTATAAATGTAAATATAAATGGACATCGTTATTCTCAGATTGTATTATACTTACTATAAGATACAAGACGGTCAGTTTATCAAGGAATAACAAAAAATCGAACTCATCACATACTTGTTGAAAGAGAAATACTTTTCGCTTTTCCTTAAAAAAAAATAATGCAGGGATTTTATAAAAAGGAATTCCTTAAATTATACAAGTTTTCATTAAACACGGAAGCACGTAATTGAACATAATTAATGCGTAAAACGTAACGGGACACCGAGGAAATAATAAATTAAAGGTGAGAATATCCTACGGAGAGACTCACAAAAATTGGATCGCGTTTAATTGAATTAAGATGTTAATTATTATTGTTTTGAGAAAAGTATATTTTAATGCAAAATAAGGGAACAAATAAAACCAACGAAGAAACTGATCCGAAGTTCACATTGAATTAAAATTCTCGACAAAGCAAAGCATATTATGGAAGCGTTGAAACTTTAGGAATGATATTTTCCAGCGCGTGTTTAGGCTCATTATAGGCTTAAAAAATTACAAAACTGCTCTTTTGTATATACGACATACTATACTATATATCTACTATTATTATTACATAATATAAAATTAATATAATTTTGTAATTAAATAAATAATTCTGTAGGTGTTAGAGCTACGCTGAATCTATTATCTACTGGTTTCAGCATGAATGGATCGGCTCGCCCGAGGTAGTACCACCCTGTTACAGAAAACCGACGTGAAGTAACAGAGCTTGCATTGTTGCGTTTTGTTCGGTCAGTGGGAGCGCCGGAGGCCCACCTCCCCTCCCGTTCGCCCTCTCCACTTTCCTTCCTCTTCCTCTCCCCAAACACAAGATGGCAACGCTCTTGCGACTTCTTTGGTGTTGCAAGTGTCTATGGACGGTGATGATCGCTTAACATCAAATGACCCAAATGTTCGTTTGCCTGCTATGACATAAAAAAAAATAAGTCCCCTGCCACGTCTGTCTGTTCGCGATAAACTCATTAACTATTGCTCGGATTTTCATGTGGTTTTAACCAGTAGATACAGTGGTTCATGAGGAAGTTTAAGGTATATCAGTTGTCAAGGTTTTTTATTATGAAGGTGGGACAATGTCCACCGGGCCCACTAGTACTATATATAATATACTAACAATATGTGTACTTAAATGGTAAAACTGATGCAGAGGTCCGCTACTATTTTATCGTCTTTATTAGAAATATTTTTATATACAAAAAGATGATACAGTATTCAAATCTACAAAAGTAAAGGGAATCATTGTTATGATTAACAAAGCGCAATTGAAGGTTTGATTTTGTGGTACTTCTAATTGTTTAACCTTTTTAACATTATCTACTAGTTAATTATGCAAACCAATCACCCAATATTAATTGACACAGTAATATTAAATTACTTCCATATTTACAAAATTATGAATTTACATCTTACGTGTATTTAATTAAAATCTCTTTCCAATCTGCAATATATAAATAGTTGATATAATAGTGTTTGTATACAAGAGTATATACTAAAACTAATTGAAACTTGTATCAAGGTTTCAAACAAGGTTAATAATTGATTATTATTTCATAAAAGATTGCAATTACTAAATATTGTACGTTGCATATAAAGTCAACTCTTTAAAGGTATAAGGTACAAATTTGTTTAATAGAATATCGCAAACAATTGCGTCGGCTGCTAAAAGCGAGATATATGCCCGACCATTAAAAAGTTTCGCTTCTGCAACATACGAACGGATGTTCTGAATTTACAACTTAGTATTACAAATTACGTACAATCTCTGGTTTAATTTAATACGATGGATTTTTTATGTTTGGATATAATTTCTTATTTTTGCTATTATATACATATATGGGGGGAGCTACTATTGTCATACGTATACCATGCGTGTACCGTATACTATTGACTATATCGAGGGAGTTGCTAATGACTACAAATGCTAGTTTTCGGCTATTCATTACTTAATCCGGTAAGAGATGCCATTGATTGGAATTATCGGCTGTTCATATATCTTGGTTATTATCGGCTTTGGCTGAATACCTGAAAAGGTGATCGACGACCAGACACTGGGGATCCAGACGGATGGGTTAGTCACACCTACGGATAATTCGTCGAAACTATATTCACTATTGTGTTTATGTATCGACTAATGTTATATTCGACTGTTCTTGATGGATTGTTCGATGAAATCATAACTATGACGTCACTATGGATGACGTCAGACTTCTACATGGATGCCATTTTATCTGTGCTCGGCATATATAACTTATCGTCAGCACCAAAATATGCACTATATTAACTTTAGAAAAATCGTGATTTTGCAGATACCATTATGATATACTCGCTAACAAATAATTATACGGCAAAGTATCATTACGAGAGTATACTATTCAACTGTATTACTATACCAAATCAAAAGAAAACTGAATATAAGAGAGAATTTATCAAACAAATGTTAATCGTGGTAAAGGATTTGTATTGACTAATGGTGAAATATCGATAGTCTATTGACTATTAGTGTAACGTTATTGGTAGTTATGAAACACAGATTCAAGGAGAGAGGATTTGATGTTTGACGAATATTATATTTGTGTTCTTTTTCCTGTGATGTGAGTGAAACTTTTTCTTTTATTTCGCTTCAACATTTGAAAATGAGCGAAATCCAATTTTAATTGTTCATATAATAAGGTTCATTTTTTAATGATTTTCAGTTTGTATACATCGAGTACGAAGTTCAAATTTTGCCGTTCATAAGGTTTTCAATGTTTTTTATGATCTTCATATTTTACTTGTACAAAATTTGAATGTCTTCAAAAATATCGTAAAATATTAGGAACGGCTAAAATTGGATTTGGTTGGTTTTGAAGGGTAACAACTCATTATATTTTACATTTATTTTGACTTGAAATATTGTGATAAAGCATTCAACGCATCTGTGACTCTCCTCGTGTTGCAGGTGTCCATGGGCGGCGGTGATCACTTACCATCAGGTGAACCACATGTTCGTTTGCGACCGGTGGTATATTTAAAAAAATCAATAATACTCGCCAATAGCGTTTATCCATCTAAATCTTCTTCATCAGTTATCTTAAATAACTATTTAGAAACTGTTAAAATACGGCAAAGGTAAGGTAAATTCCAATTGAAATTCCTTTGAACATGTATATTAAACTCCTTAATCGCAATATGTTTACTATCATCCTTTACGAACAAACACACCACATATTAGAACGTTATTAACTAATTTTGGCACCGAACTAGCTAGTTCGAAGGATTATCGAATCCAGTGTACTATCTGATCGCAACCGACGCTTGTTGGGGAATGTGATTACTCGTTTAGTGGTTGTTGTACGTGATCAAATAAATTATAGACTTAACAAAGAACTGGCCTGTTGATTTACTGGCTATTGTTGGTCAAAAAATTCTTCTATTTCACGAATGTTGTCAAAAGGTTTGACGTTATAATCTAGAACAATAAGACTTGCATTAAAATCAGTCAAAGTAATTCCAAATGCTACAATGAACTGAAATGAACTTAAAAGTGAGTCCTTTGTCCGTTAGTGGTATCCGTCGCAAAATACGAACCCGTACCGAACGCTGCGCATTATAAAAGACGTCCGCAACATATTTTTACCGACCCTCCCGATGAAATAACGGCAGTGAACGATCAGTACCAACCTGTCTCTCCAAACAGAGCGTGCTCACGCCCACGTCCGCGTAACCACAGATTACGCCGCCGTGGTCTGGGGGTAAATTTCGCTCCCTCGCACCAAACTAGGTCCCCCTCGGAGTCCTTTGTAGACTTGACGTGTTACTCGTTTTTATGGAACAATTGTCACTCATCCTCGAGTTATATTCTAGCTATATGCTAAAACTTGTAAAATATAATAAGTTAAGTGTTCTACAGAATTTAAGAGATGGATATAACATACTATGCATTATTGTGCCCTCGGTTCCGTCCTTTTTTGCCCAGTAATTATTACCGTTTTAAATTTGTATTTATTTTTTATGATTTCTAAAATGATTGTTTAAATCAGTAAACTAAAATGAATTTTATATCATACTAGCGGGTCTGGCAGACGTTGTCCTGCCTTGATAGTAAAAAAGTCCTAAAATTCAACCGCAGCGCTACCTACCAGGTCCAATTGTGGATCTAAACCATTCTTGAACCCACTTGAACACACACGAAAACTTTCATCAAGATCTGTCCGTGTAGGTTAATTACATACACACGGATAGAAGAATTATATATATAGAGATAAACAAATTTAAATTACATCGGTAAAACAAAATTAGTAGTATTGTTCTTATCTACTCTCTCTACTACCCAAGTGTAGTTTTAAACTGTTTTAGCAATGAACCTCTTTTGTTTAAAATTCCTACAACTATTTGAGGTTGGGACAATAATCGTCTCTTAGATCCTATCTTCTTGGTAAAGTAACAAATGGTCGTGCCATTGACCAAAATTATACTGGGACTAAATTCTGTTTACGGAGATACAACGAAATGTAAGAAATATATTGGATTCATACCGTCGTATCACATGTGGCGTTGTTTTTATAAAGCCGATCACGTACTCCAATTGGTAAAGGGCTCAAGCTTCACCTGTGATGCGTGTATTCCGGCCTAAGCAAACACGGTCGAGTGACGCGATATTATAAGGTTATTCAACTACATTTTATAATAATATCATCTCGTTAATCCAGATTCTACCGGTGTCAAATCAGGTATTAGGGAATCATTTTATACGTAGTAATGAAGTTTTATAAGATTCTGTTTTTTCCAAATTTAACTGCTGAAATTTATTTTTGTTTAAATAAATTTACTGCTTTAAACTTCACGTTGGATATAAATAATGTTGTTAGTTTTAATAATTCATTAACTCAAGATACTATCAGACTTGCGATAATATATCGAAAAACCGATAATACCTACATACGTTATGAATCTTTATATTGACATAAATAAAGTTACCTTTTAATTATGCAAATCTTATATCATATCTTAAACGAAAACTGTCGCTGTCGGTTCAATATTAACCGAACAAGTTATCTCAAAGGCCGAGCTACTATCACACAGTACCGAAATCGTTTGCAGGGTATCAGGTTGAACTGCATCATTGTAACCGCGGAGATCCAAGTCATGGATTACTTTCATGAGCAAACAAAATTTCCTATTTTGATTTTACAACGTATTTTTATTGAACCATCATTTGAAGTGAGTTCACCATAAAAACACTAAACATTATAATTTTGACTTTGGTAATATTGCTTTACTCTTATGACAACATGAAGCCAAGTGACATGAAGTGAAACCAGTCCCATCACCTAAAATTTTGACATCCAAGAAGACCTATGAGAATAATAATTATTTCGGTGGTTACATAAATTATGAATTTACGTATTATTTTATTGTAAAATTAACCTACAATTTGACCAGTTCATTTCAAAGAATATGTAAGGCATGCAACGTCATTCATGTTAAAAATATTGAAAAGATAATTGGAACGTAAGAGTAAAGTGACAGATCTGTTAAAATGTCCTTTCATTTACATGTGTGTATATGTTATGTAAAATTCTAACAGTATGAGTAATGTATAATTGTATGTATAATTTTTTTTTCTCCGACTCCCCAGATATTACCACAACGTCACTAACTTACGAGACTCGTAAATCTACCCACGGACGTAATAGATACACTGCAGTAACCGTGCCAAATTTAATTCTTAAAATTATCTAATAGCCCATTTGCAAAATTATTTGACAATTATATCTAATTCCACAGCTTTACGATAAACTTTATTGTATCGTATTAAACGGTATTAGGTTACATATTAAGGGCATGTGTAATATTAATTTGAAATTGTCATGTAAATGTGTCCGTGTAATTGTAATTACGTCTATATATTAAAATACAGCAGGCTTTGTCTGAAAACCAGCGCTGCAACGCTTCCACATGGAAGCTTGCAGCTTGTGCTGAGACAAAGACCTTTTCACCACATGCAACACTTGTCTCTCTTGCTTTTTGAAATTATGTATATTCTTGTAAGTACGTGTTGTATGCATTGAATAAATATATCTTTCTTTCTTTCTAGGTTCACAATAAATCATAAAGTATACCTTTGAGGGAACTTAGTTTTTGTTTCATTAAAATCGGTCCACTCTATCATAAGTTATTGTAATTTAAATGACGGCTCGAGTTAAGTACGAGTAAGTAATCTTTACTAAAAACTTTAAATCGGCTGAGTGCCTTAAGCGCTCGCCTTAGTAGTCCGGTGAAGCTGTTAAGACCTTGGTTGGTCAATAGCGTAGTCAGTTCGAAAAAAAAAAAACTAAAAACTTTACTAAAACTAAAAACTTACAGATATTCTTACCTGGATAGACGTACAAAAATGGAGATGGGCTGGACATTTGCTACCCCATCCCATTAACAAATGGAGCAAGCAAGTCACCCTTTGACTACCAAGAGACGGTAAAAGAGGAAGGGGTCGTCAAGTCAGATGGGAAGATGAATTAAAACAGACAGCGGGACCATTCTGGTTGGGAGTAGCGAGTGACAGGATCCATTGGAAAGAATTGGAGGAGGCCTATGCCAAAAGGCACACTGAACTTAGGGACCTCTTGTAACCCTATGTTTTGGAATAAAAGGCTATTATTATTATTAAATAATCTTTAACTAATTTGGTCGAACGCGCTAATCTCAAGAACTACCGCGGTCCGATTTGAAAAATGCCTTCAGTTTTAGATAGCTCATTCACCCGGGAATGCTATTGGCTATATATCATCACGCTAAGACCAGTAGGAGCGGAGCACCAATTTCAAACTCGTTTTTTTTTCTTTTGAGAGCTTCCGCTGCGTGTTATCGTTAGTTCAAAGTAACAATTCCACGCGAACAAAGTCGCGGTCAGAAGCTATTACAGTATAAACTCTTATCGAATGAAACATTTTTGTTATAATGGGAATTCAATGTTGTTAAAATCTGAATAGCATATTGTTTCAAGAAATATTCTAGAAGATATCACAGATTTAAAATTTCATGTATAGTGAGAATTATGTGGAGAGTAAGCACGTACGACTTTGATAAACATCAAAGCGCTAAAAATGGTTCTAAATGGGTTACGATACTTATGACGTCATATTAGTAAAATGCATCTGTGTTAAACCCAGGCGGGTGGTTAGTTAATTATAAGAACCGAAAGGAAGTATGAATTATTTCTTCATCGCCAGTAATAGTAACATGACGTTATAAACTCGCTTACAAGTTCAATGTCAGACTGAAGTTCGCTTAGTGTAGGTTTACTATGCATACTTAAGTAGTATTATTTTTAACTGCTCAGAGTATGGCCGCCGTATTACAAATGGCTAACTTGACCATTTATTTTTGTAGTCAGAGCGGGACATTTGCGATATTTATGAATAGAATAAACTTTGTACCAATTTATTCAAATCATTGATATATAAAAACCCAAGATGTACAGTCTCGAATAAAAGTAACGCTCTTGAAACAACGGAATAGTAAAAGACCAACATAATTTAAATACTAGAAACAACAATAAATTGGTCATTCCATTCTTCAGGCTCACTAAGTCCAAAAACAGTTTTTTTTGTTACATTACCGATTTGCCGGATAGTGAGTTCAAGAACCACGTCAAGCGGGGTTAAATATCTAAGAGCTATTATAGGGTGGATCAATATAAACGATTGTGACGTCTGGAAATTACGCCCGTCTGTGTGCATCCACTAATAACGAATGTAAGTATTTATGTTTTGTAAAAATATATAACATGAAGAGATAAACCAGATCGAGTTTCTTGCCGGTTCTGCTCGATGACTGGGTTGTTTTCCGAACCTGTGGTAATTTTCACGTTCATAAACACCTTCTCAGGACCTAAATTGAATAAAATATATTTTGATTTAATTTGAGTCAATCTGAAAGCGGGATTGTCTCGAACAAAAGGAGATGTATGGTCACATTACATATGGCGCGTCGTATGCATACATACGTATGTAACGAATAGCGTAATACGCAGTATGGTGCCGCGGACGGGTGGGTAGCACTGTCCTTGACTGTAAGTAAAAAGGGGTGAGCCTCCCTAGATATTTATAAATATCCGTCGACTTTATTACATTTATGTTGTAAACTGAGAAATTATATAAACATAGTCCGTGTTATTACAAAAAAGTTAAATACGGATTAAATACTTGGTTTAAAAAAGTTAATTAATAAATGCACCGCGCTCACCCGAGGCAAGTTCGCGTTATCCTTTTTCGCAAGTCTAACCTAACGTAACCAAAGCGAGACAAAAGAGCAAGGTGGCGAACATTCAGGGAGCGCGGTGCATTTAATATGAGACATTTTTAAAGCCAGGGTTCAATACGTATTTAACTTTTTTGTAATAACACCGATCAAGTCCACGGCTTTTAAGTTCTTACATAATTTGTTTGTCTCATAGCTACACATAAGGTAAGATAAGATTTTCATGATATCTTATGCATAAATTCTTAATACTTATTTAACTTAGTTTTATCTCCGGTTAGCAAGTTGAAACTAAGTGTGAAATAAATATTACTTTCATTTTTATCGACAAAAGTTATGTTTAGTACATAACATAGGAGAAATTATAGCAAGATAATATTCACTAACGTATGTCATATTGAACGTAAGCACTGGCAACGTTCAAGTTTATTACTTGGCAACTTTCCGAGTGCTGCTGGATGTGCCTGACCCACTTTTGGCAAATATACCATTATGGGTATTGCAATTTCTACATATAAAACGAAATGAAGCATCTATATATATATATATAAATCAATGATTTATTTCGTTGAATAATATTCGTTTTGGAGTTTTTGGCGGGACCTTACTCTGTTACGCTATAATAGCTTTTATATTTTATTCATACTTCTGTGTTATTTGCCTCTATATTTTCTTCGATCAACAATAACTAGATAAAGGGTCACGTACAAAATCGAAGCTAACTGCTGTCCGTGTAAATATATACTTATGTGGCCATTTGTTTACTAAAAACGGGAGAAAAAAGTTTTAAAACAATTTTAAGTTCAACCTAATTACAACCATGACACCTAGTAATAAAGTCACAAATGTTCAAAATATTATCTAATACTTACGATAAAACGAGCAAAGTAATAAATTACT
>MU160785.1:33067-50902 GCA_015888305.1 Antheraea pernyi | reverse complement strand
TAAACTTTATTGTATCGTATTAAACGGTATTAGGTTACATATTAAGGGCATGTGTAATATTAATTTGAAATTGTCATGTAAATGTGTCCGTGTAATTGTAATTACGTCTATATATTAAAATACAGCAGGCTTTGTCTGAAAACCAGCGCTGCAACGCTTCCACATGGAAGCTTGCAGCTTGTGCTGAGACAAAGACCTTTTCACCACATGCAACACTTGTCTCTCTTGCTTTTTGAAATTATGTATATTCTTGTAAGTACGTGTTGTATGCATTGAATAAATATATCTTTCTTTCTTTCTTTCTTTCTATATTTTAATTAATTTAATATGCTTGCAATGCATCTTATATAAAAAAAAATTCGGCACTTCTCCTCCATATAAACTACATATAACTATGCCAAATTTCACGTTCATCTGTTCGCGCAATTCGCTTAAAAAGGGGTACAAAATTTTGGCTTCACGTATTAATATATAAGATATAATGAGCCAATAATACTATTATATACTAGCTTTTTCCAGAGGCTACGAGGATTTTAATATATTCTTTGATAGTGTATAGTTTTGAGTCTGCGATCACAAGCACATGTGATGTTATACTATGTATTCTAAAATGGTAAACACTTTAAACCTAGAGGCGGGCTGGCTATTAAGTTTGACTGCCAGAACGCACCTATAAATGCCTGGAGACAGATTTAAGATTTGATGGCGGTAGTTAGCCATGTTTATATCAAAATTAACCCTAGAACTCTGTAGCGGACTTTATAGTGCGACTGTATTTTCTATGATCTCATTTATAAGTTACTAGCTTCTGCCCGTGACTTCGTCCGCGTGGAATAGCTAATTCGGGCTAACGCTAACATGCACCGGATGCTCTCAAAATGAAAGAAACCCCTATTTTAAAACATTCTTCATTGGTGCTCCGCTTCTATTAGTTTTAGTGTGATATACAGCCATCCTCGATAAATGAGCTATCTAACACTGATATTATCACCCTACTCCGGTGCAAGAGTTCACATTCAAGAGACGAGACTACAACACGACCGGAACCTTGATATTAGCGCCACCATATTATAAATATACATTTTGACACTAGCGCCAACATATTAGAGATCCACATTAATACTAGCGCCACCATATTAGAGAGACACATTGACACTAACGCCACCATATTAAAGATATATAAATTAATTTTTTAAATCGGACCACTAGTTTCTGAGATTAGCGCGCTTAAGGGAACAAACTCTTCAGTTTTATTTTATTAGTATAGAAGTATAAATAGTAAATGAAGAGGGTCTAAAATCATAACAACAGTCATTTAAATGCAACTATTCAGACAGTATAAATGTAAGAATGGCAAACGTTAGATAATGCCCAAAAATATTTAATGCCAACAACAATCAAACCGTTTACGGCGCAAATCCATCGCATAAACGTTCCATACGTATCAATTATGCGATCGGACGGCGAGAAAGTTCCGATATTATGAAAGCATAAATTTTACAGCCGTTCGACCCCCATAAAAATGGAGAATTATCAAACTGTGACGGAATGGCGTCGATAAATTGTTAAATTTTAAGAGGGGTGGGAGTTGTTGAAATTACGACTTCGATCGAAATATGAGAGGGTCGTCAAGGGTCGTGGATAAATTACTTTTTAATGTTTTATCTTTTTATTTTTTACAATTTTGTAATTATGTACGCAATTTTAGCTATATGGAATTTTATTAAGAATATATATTAAGGTATTGCAACTCATAGCTATAAACAATGTAAGACATATATCCAACAATAAACAAGATCGCAGTCCTAAATGAGATACAAGAAAATTAGTATACAGGCATCTAATAATTGCATTCCAATGTAACTTATAATCAGTTTGAAACGCAATTGATCTTAATGTTCACTACAATACTACGCACGCGGGTACGCGTCTCCACAGATTCACAGTAGCAACCATCCCGGCAAGATCGAAGAAGTTCGAAAACTCTTATCTTTGCCGTACTGTAAAGATGTGAAATCGTCTCGTAGCCTGTGTTGTTGTTCCCTTCCTCTTACGACATGGGGTCTTTCAAACGAGGCAAAGAGAGGCACTTTTGCATGTTAGCGACGACTGCCGTTGCTATTTAAACTGACAGTTACCGATATTTATAGACTATATTGCACTTTCTAACAGGTATTGTACAATCGTTTCGCTGAACTAGAATAATAAGAAATAAAATGCCAATTTTATTAGCAACGATGCATCCAATCCGTGCATTCTATAACCACTTATAATCAATTTTAAATACAAACCGCAGTATTAAATTAGATGTTAAAGTAATTAGCAAATAGTCCTCTAGTCGTTGTTTGCTATCTTATATATAAAATTCTCGTGTCACAATGTTAGTTACCATACTCCTCTGAAACAGTTTTGACCGATTTTTATGAAATTGTATATGCATATTCCGTAGGTCTGGGTCATTCATGAATCAGAATGAGTCAGAATCATTCATGCTGAAACCAGTAATAGCTTCAGCATGGCTCTACCAAAATGTTAAATAGTTACTTTCTAGGACACTTCCCAGGACGACACATAAGGTTGATGGTCGTTGTATTGTAGTAGAAGTAAAAATAAGTACTTTATTGGTCAAAACCTGCAAAAGTGATGCACCTCTCTTATTATGCCACTATAAACGTTTAAATTAATTTATCTCATAATCACATAAAAGTACACGCGTTAGAAGTTATACTTCTTTGGCGTAACAGGATAAAAATCTTTTGAAATTTTTTATCTTTCGCCTTATTCTGCGTTTGTAGAAAACACGACACTAACAATAGAAAAAAGGTATTTAACACATTGAAAGTTTTAATACAAAGAAATACAAAAAACAACAATTGACTATAGCTAACTTCAGGGTGTCGGTTTTTCGTGAGGGTGTGCGCGCACATCGTAAAAATTTACGCGCCAAAAGAAGTATAACTTCAAAAACGTAATTATTAGAAACACTTACATGAATATCCGTATATAGATAGGTAAACACAAAACAGTCAGTACCTTTTTTCTTTCCTCTGATTGCCAAACGATTTTTTTTGGTTTAGTAGCTATTGAAAAGCTTTTGTGATGTAAATAAAAAAGTTTGGATAAAATTACTTCTTTTTTTTATATCATACGTGGCAAACGAACAAGTGGGTCACCTGATGTTAAGTGATCACCACCGTTCATGGACACTAACAACACCAGAGGGGTCGCAAGTGCGTTGCCACCCTTTGGAGGGACGGGTTAGAGGAGGGAGAGTATACAGGAGAGGAGGGGAGGTGGGCCTCCGGCGCTCTCACTGACCGAACGAAACGCAACAATGCAAGCACTGTTACTTCACGTCGGTTTTCTATGAAAGGGTGGTACTACCCCGAACGAGCCCACCCATTCATGCTGAAACCAGTAATAGCTTCAGCGTGGCTCTACCACCATCAAAAGGCATTTTCTAAGGCATCCACGATTCAAAGCCTTCACTTATAAGTATTCGTAATACTTCACGTTTTTTACGTTTACAGTCTGAAGTATTTTTCAAATACTACAGTTAATAAAAAAAACCTTAAAGAAATACAGATTATTATATCTGTATTGTGTTATCTATTAATTCGTGAAAATAAATAGTTATATATATATATAAATAATATACCTTCTTATCGCCACATTTCGAGTACAAGACGGTCATTCCTAAAATTAAGAAGCGTTAGCGGAATCTCGCATTTTCAAAATTAATTATTCCTACTTATTTTACAATTGAAATATTGTGTTGAATTCTAAAATATTATTAAATCATTACGTTATAATTAAGTAGGTATTTATCTAAAAACATGCAATGTGGGTTGGTGGGGCAGGCGTGTAAATAGCCGTAATTCACCATGCGGTTTGAAAAAACTTATGGCCGAACACGATGCGACGTAAGCACAATTGAAAAGTAGATAAGTAAATTGACTTAATACAATCAGATGATTTTATTAGTCACTGGTTTTGTTACATTAATTAGGTTCCACGCGGACGGAGCCTCTAGTAAACCAATATACTTAATATTATAATTCTAAAACTAAGCCAACAATGGAATAGAATACATAAAGTCAGCTAATCCTTTTAACTCGCCAATGAAGGTAGCGTAGGTAATGGTTTCAAAGTTCCCAATTAGGAAATTAAGTAATTTAGTTTAGCCATCCACTTTTGTAGCGACAGCCAGTTTAGTATGACGTACACAAACATCGACTTTCACAAAAACTGACAAAATGAGGAAGTTGTTAGTAAGTTGTACGATAACGCTTTACATTGGAATTATGTATTAGACTAGCTGTGCCCCCAACTCTGTCCGCATAAAACCTAATGTTAAATTTTTTTTATCTCAATTTATTAAGTCCATTTGTCTACTATTGTCTCATGTTTAAGTCGCGTCGTCATTAAAATGTCAATAACTATTGATACAGTGAACCGATTTTAATGAAACGAAGATTAAATGTTATCGAGGATATTCTTTAGTATGGTTGTAGTGAACACAGTACTTTAGCAGTGATTCGTGATCAAATAAACAGATAGATAGAGAGACAGACATTCCTAAAAATGATTGAAATGTATTTTAGTACTTATTTTAAAATACCTGCTACAATTTATATCAAAAAAATCTAAAAAGTACAGACCTTTTAGATTTACACTCTTATTATATGTCTAGATAAATAATTACTTGACAATTTCGACTAAGATTCTCAGGAGCAAAGTAATTACCATACAACACGAAGGTGAGAAAGTACGCTAAGCGACAACAAAGAGCGTACCGCGTAGTGAATAAAGCAGATACGATGGCGGGTAAAATTAATAGCGAGTAAAACCACGGGACATCGTTAGTGCGTTATTGTAGAACTGTTTATTTTTCCACTATTTAAATATAAAATTACGATGAGCGCTGGATGGATTCATTCGATTTAATTATTCATCGTCTAGCGCTTTCAATTATTTAGATTTCATTTATGAATTTCTCCGTAAAAGATCTTTCTCGAATAACAAGACAATGATGTATGATGATGATGATGTAATGTATATAAATTTTAATGTATTTTGATATACTACGCGTTTAAGCGATTGATTTTATAGTTATATCATAAATCGACCATATAATCTTTATGTGCGAGACAAAATGAAGACCTAAATATTTTCTTTGTAGCGCAAATGCCATCTCTGTATATATAAAATTAATAAATTTTTTTCCGGGCAAAATTTTTATTTATTACATTATAACTCATCATAGATGGTGGTGATTTCTATTTTGTTATTGTTAAGTTATATATTGTAATTTAACGTCGATGAAGTCGCCGTCGATCGCTAGTATTTTGTACATCAAATGACGAATCCGCTATGCACGCAGTCTTGCTACAAGTTGTAATACGTGGAGAACATTAAAAGAAAAACAATTAGATATATTAGGATAAATCAAAAATAAATAGGAAAAAAATAATTCGGTGGGAGAATTTAAAAAATCTTTGATCTCGACAATAGCGCCATCTGGTGGGTTTGATTATAGTTAAAAACAATTCAAGTAACTACAAAAGCAAACAATAAAATCATGAAATAATCCAGCCATTTTCTTTATTTTTTTAATTTCTTAGCAATTGATGAATTTTAGTGTTATCAATAAAACAGATTTTACTTTCCTCACCATCGACTATATTATATGTACTTGAATAAATTGAAAATTAACGCATATGACATACTAGCTTCTGCTCGCAACTTCGTCCTAACGGTCCTTTGGGCTAACGGTAATACGCAGCGCAAGCTCTCATAAGGGAAAAAAACACGATATTGAAACATTTTTAATTGGTGAACCACTCATATTGATCTTAGCATGATGATATATAACCTATAGCCGTCCTCGATAAATGAGCTATCAAACACTGAAATAAAAATTTAAATTGGACTAGCAGTTACTGAGATTATCGCGTTCAACCAAACAAACAAACCCTTCAGCTTTATAATATTAGGACTTTACCTATGAAATTGCCGTTTTGTATGAAAAAATTTAAACTAATTTTTTTCATGTATTTTTTATTTGTAATAATCAAAGTAATCACCCGTGCAATCAATGCATCTTTGCCAATGCAGTGGCAGTTTATTGATGCCCTTCTTAATGAAATCAGCTGGACGGGAGGAAACAAATTCTTCAAAGGCATTTTGTACTGCTTCTCGGGTATTGATTTTTTTTCCCGCCAAGGAGTCATCCAAATTGTGGAAAAATTAGTAGTCTGTACCGCAGTTATTGCAACTTGGAGACCGTCTGCTGTGCAGTATGAGGTCGCGCGTTGTCGTGCAGGAGCAGCGGAGACGAGCGATTGACCAATGCTGGTTGGAGATGTGCCAGCTTCTCCATCATTCAGTTCTTCACAGTACACATCTGCAGTAATACTCACCCCGTTTGGTAAGAAGCTGTGATGAATCACACCGGCGCTAGACTACCAAACAGTGACCATCACTTTTCTAGGGGTAAGTTTTCGTTTAGGGCATTGTTTAGGTGCTAAACCAGGATCCAATCAACTTGCTGAGCGCTTGCGGTTATCAAACAGGATCCATTTTTCATCGCAGGTAACAATGCGGTTCAAAATTCCTTCATTTGTGTGTCTGTTGAACAGTGCAAGGCACGTCTCGACGTGTACTTCGCGCTGACGATCATTGAGTTCGTGGGGCACCCATTTGTCAAGCTTTTTTACCTTGCCAATTTGACGCAAATGGACCAATATTGTTTTGACGCTAACGTCGAAAGCTGCTGCTAATTCAGTCGTAGATTGTGTATCATCAGCTTAATCGCCTTTAATTTATCATTGTCGCCCAAAGTCTTCGGACGACCGCGAGATTCATTTTTCAGGTCGAAATTCCCAGAACGAAAGCGAGCAAACCAAGAACAGGTGGTGCGTTGGTTTGTAGTGTTAGCTCCGTAAACGTCGTTGATGTTGCGTGCCGCTTGCGCCGCGTTGCTGCCACGACGGTACTCATATTCCATAATTACTCGAATTTTTAACGTATCCATAATGACAAAAAAGATTGACATGCGATGAATATGTAACACAAATCAATAAACAAATGACTACTTTTGGAAACAGAATTCCATGTTTTTAAAATAAATTAATTTTAAATTTGAATTCTTAATCAAACAAAAATTATTTTGATTTGAAATGGCCAGTACTGCAGAACGGCAATTTCATAGGTAAAGACCTATTAGCATAGATTTGTACATGCTCGCAGTTCATGAAAAATAACCCCAGTAATGTAAATAAAACAATGAAACAAAAGTTTTTCATAAACGTTTTCTTACAACTCGCCTATTGCTGGTACTGCAATAGTTCACCATTTGTACTGTTCATCTGATACATACAATACATTCATACAAATATTATGCCTAGGTTTGAACACTGGAGAATATTATTATACACAATATATTTATCCAATTATTCATTACTATTGATCATCCAGTGGTCAACATTCGACCATAATATTACTGCCTTTAAGTTGAAAATATTTCGCCAAGCACATATAGGTGTGTTCCGGCAGCTGCACCTGAGAGCCAGTCATCTAGGTTTAGCGTGTTTACTGTCTTAGACAACATCGTTATTTGATACCAGGTTAAGTTGTGGTCAAAAGTTAAGTTATAGCTTATATATAATTAAATATATAGAAGGAATTAGCTAACACGGCCACACGTTCTTGAGGATCAGTTGTTGAAACAAAAAATCATCATTAAAGCATGGCGTTATCAATGAGATATCTGTAACAGTCGGTCCTACAGCTTTCTGTCAATAAACTAATTTAAAGCGCCATCTGTTCGAGCCTGATGAAACCGACAAATAACAACAATAATCTACATTGACAATGACATAATTTGTAATTTAAAAGTATTGAGGTCATTAATCGAAATATAAGTTATTCTATCTCTCAAGTTGGTACAATTTATACATAATTGTCAGCTTTCATTAAGATCGGTGGAGTAGTTTCGGAGTTCTTCGTGATACTGGATTTTTGATATGAAACATTTTGCCTTGGCGACGTGGCGACACAAAAGACAAACTTTGTACTATTAACGAAATACTCAAAAACATTTGCAACCCTATCTGTATAAACTTAAGATCCAAATTGTTTTTATTTAATATTCTGTGACGTCACATACATGGGATAGTGACACATAGATAGAAATATGATGTTGCCAATGTCCATACCACGTTGAAAACACCGTTTCCCGTCTGATCATAGAAGTTAAGCAACGTCGAGCGCGGTCAGTACTTGGATGGGTGACCGCCTGAGAACACCGCGTGACTTTGGTTTGTTGCTGCTCAAATTAATCTTCAGTGTTTTTTAACTATTACTTTAGTTTTTAATATATTGAAATTAGGTTTAATATAATATTTTTATAATATGATGGAAGTCTGTCCTACGTACATTCAAAAAATACTGGATAGATTTCGATTATATGTTTTTATTCATACTTCATAGACACTTGGTTCTTATCTAAAGTAAGTATGTAAGTAAGTCTGAAGTGGGGCAAGATGTATGGTGTGCATACGCAGGAGAGTGTAAATAAATAGATAATACTGTTTACTAAGTTTTTTTTTACGCAAGATAATTTTTTCCTGTATATAGTTGTTAAGAAACAACGCCGACGAAGTCGCCCAACAATGAGGTTTACCTGCGCCTATAGATGTTTCACATCAAAATACATATATTTCAAACTAACTGTTACCCGCGACTTCGTCGGCGTTGTTTCTTAACAACTATATACAGGAAAAAATTATCGTGAAACATCTATAGGCGCAGGTAAACCTCATTGTTGGCGTGGCGAGTTTGTGAGACGTGGCGACGCGATGCCATGCGCAATCTCTCTTGCCGCACTAAGCTCGCCTACCTATAGTATAATTTGAGAATTCGATAATTTGAAATTCATTTGATTCGAACAATTACGATATTTCACATCTGCTAGGCGTCCCGTGGCGGCTCAATTTTTTTATATAACCAATTATTTAGCCAATGTCTTATACAACCAATATCAAAAGAAATAATAAAATGTAATGAAAGCCGAAGCAATTACTGTTCGCAGTTCTTTTGAAAGGTATCTAATAATAAAATCACGGTGAATTTTAATAACTCTGCTTAATAGGGCTTCACTTAAGAGCTTGACTTAATACGGGTGCTTTTTTGATGAGATCTTACTGAAAATTTCCCCAGACTGTTTAAGTACCAACTTTTAAAGGAACGACTTACTTAATTTCTCGTTTCTAAGAAACTCCTTTTTAACGCTCAAGTATCGTGTACGAGAGATTATACGCTTGATCGATAAAACTCTTCGTAGGATTTTATTACACGTAAATGTGAGTAAACCTAAATCGAGGGATACGTCGCTCCAAATTCAACTGTAAGAGACAGTAGCTTCACAGTATCATAGAGCTATTTGAATTGTTGAAATGAAAACAAACTTCTTTAGGCATGTTAAGCGGTATTTTTAGTAGGAGATGAAGCTATAATTTCGCATAATGACAAATCCTTTTTTTTATGTGAAAAGCAGGCAAACGAACAGTTAGGTGATCTGATGTTAAGTGATCACCACCGTCCATACAAGCTGGCAACACCAGTCACAAGTGCATTGCCAGCCTGTGTATGAGGAAGGGTTAGAGAAAGGAGAAAGGGGAAGGGAAAGTGGGGAAGGAGGTGGGCCTCCGGCGCTCTTACTGGCTGAACGAAACGCAATAATGCAAATACTGTTACTTGACGTTGGTGTTCTGTGAGAGGGTGCTACTACTTCGGACGAGCCGACCCATTTATGCCGAAATAAAATCGGCTGAGTGCCTTAAGCGCTCGCCTTGGTAGTCCGGTGAAGCTGTTAAGACCTTGCTTGGTCTTAACAAGCAAGTGACTATTTATCCAGGCAGAGCTTTGCCTTACAATAACTTCCACATAGGAGTGCGTGCAGGTCAACGACATCTTGCCCTTCATATACCGAACTCCAACAAATGACGTCGCACACCAGGTTGAATAATGAACAGCAGATAACTTCAACCAATAGCGTTTGAGGTCATTAGTAACGCCCCCGATATAGTCAATAGCGCGGTATCCCAGATCAATAGTGGCGCCCCCGATATATCTCTAATATGGTGGCGCTGTGATGTTCCGGTGGCGTTGTAGTCTCGCCTCTCGGGTGTATCATAGCGGTACTGGACGTAGTCATTAACACGTAAATAAATTCCAAATTCGAGACTTTCCTTATAACATTTTTAAATTTTAATTGTGTTTTTTGATTCACTTTAATGAACAGTAACAGCATTACAATAATTTTACACAAAACTCGAACAAAAGCAAAAATAAAAAAATACATTGCGAAGTAAATAACAGGTTCCGACAGGCTCGCAGGTGGCGGTTATGACTTACGTGCGAAACAGCTTGAAGTGTCACAGATACCCCAGAAAGGGATTAGTCGGCCGACTAGTCGGCCTTTTTACCACCTGTAAATCGGCTAATTGGCTAGTCGGCCAAAGTCATAATCGGCACATCTCTACTATTTATCTACTTTTCTCTCGCGTCATTAAAATTACAATAACTTTTAACCGAGTGAACCGATTTTAATTAAGCCAAAATTTAAGTTTTATCGTGAACGCAGTAATTTAGCAGTGATGCGTGTTTATACAAACACACACACAGACAGACATTCCCAAAAATGATTAAAATGTATTTTATTACTTATTCCAAGGCACCTGCAACAATTTGTTTCACAAAAATGTTAAAGGACAGGCATGTTACATTTTCATTTTTATTATATGTATAGATATTTTAGTTGTGGGCGAAAAGTACAATTTTACAGGAGGTTTATTCGGCACCAGCATATAACCTGTAGAAAAAGTCGATGGTACAAAAAACTGGTTCAAAGTGCAACAATTGGCGCCGACGTATACAATATAGCCTGCTGACAGGTAGATACACCAACGTGGCCTTTAACTAAAAATAAGACTCTAGTAACTACTCGGTCTGCGAAATGTCACAGTTAAATAGATTATTGAATGAACATTAACAGCCTAACCGTGTTTCACCAGTCAGTCAAATTCAGTTCGATAGTAAATCGAATTTTGATGAAATTAGACTGCGCTTAATTCACGTCGCCGTATTTCTAGGTTTTTTGCCATTTCGGCTACATCGGCACTTAATATCAATTGAGATTATAATCAAATTAGATTCTTGTCTTAATACAAATATGATTAAAAAAAATATTTAAAAGAAATCTTTCTGCTTTGAAGTAATGGTCGTCTAGGATTTTTATTTCATAATATGCTAGACCCATCTCGAGCCATCACTCGCCTGAATATAGATTCTGAAATTAGAATATCGTTTAAATGATCTTAGTAACAATTATAAGTGCGTATTCGTAGAATATATTTACCCAATATCTATTTTGTTATAAATATACTATGTTATAACAAATGTGTATAGTTAAAATCAAAAACACTATTCGGTTAGGCCCTAAGAAGGCAGTTATGAATGTAAAAACTACCACCGGTTCGCAAAACAACCCAGTCTTCGAGAAGAACCGGCAAGAAACTCGATCTGGTTTATCTTTTTAGCAAAAATATATGATATTTAGAATATATTAGGTACATGTCACAATCGTTTTTATGGATGCACAGAGATAAATCAATTCGAGACATCAACATCGTTCACATATTAATCTACTCTATAATAGCCTTTTGACACCAAAACCCGCTTGACATGACGCTTAAATTCACAATCCGGCAAACCGGTAATATCTTTTGGGACTGTGTAAGTGAGCACGGATGTAATTATATGATGGGTTAAGGTTCCAAATATGTTGCTGATGACAAACCTCATTTGGCACTCTGTTAATATTTATATATGTAATGTACACGTTACATGTTACCTTTAGTACCATTTACCGTGCGCGTCGTACTTACGTCTTTAAAGTACATATTAGAAATTGTACATATTCTCACAATTTTATAATACTTTAATACGGTTTAAAAAACGCGTGCAGCCCTGCGGGTGTAGCTAGTTACAAATATACAGTTAAATGTAATCCGCCGTCATTAGTACACAACCTTCATTATGTCATTGTTATGCAGGCATTATTATAATAATAGTTAAGTCAAGATATTGACTATTCGACAAGTAAGCTATAAATAAATAAATAGATAATTTTAAGAAATAAACGATAAAATCGCCGAAAAATCCATTATCGTCATTACCATCGCAACTGTACGAACCGATTTTAATAGCGCCCGACCGCTCTCTCCCATTCAGGACACGTAGCGTCCTAGCCACAGACCGTAGCCGCTAATTGCTGTATCGCCTGATAGTAAGCTCTTTGCTAGAATAATAATTGAACCCCGTGGCCTGGTTAAATTGGTCGTAAAATAAACATGGCCTAATCTTTATTTAAATTTCCTGAGAAGGTACCCGATATTAAAATTCAGCTTTAGTTTCATATCCGTGTTATTCTACATATACTAATCTATAAAATTATTTATATGTAAGTTGGAATAGTTTTAACTGAAAATTTATTTGACGGAAGACAGGTCTAATATATAGCGAAGAAATTTTCAGCTAGATCCGTCAAATAAATTTTCAGTTAAAACTATTCCAACTTACATATAAATAATTTTATAGATTAGTATATGTAGAATAACACGGATATGAAACTAAAGCTGAATTTTAACCTTTTATATATCGCTTTAAAGGAAAAGTATGTTTTCATTATTATTTTTTAATATTCTCTTTTACGTGCTCCTTCTTGTCAAGGCATTGGACTGACGTCATACATTTTTAACAGCGCTATTTTTGTTCAGTATGAATATGTTAAATTGTATACATTAGAACAATGTTTTGGAAGCTCTGACGTCATGCGCGATGATAGGTGTTATGAATTATTGATTATTATTCAGTTATTGAAACTGTGTTTTGAATGTGTAAAGTAAAATGATATCAAATTGAAACATAGATTTAGTTTTTATATCTATGGAAAAAAATCGAGTATGTTTGAAATATATGTATTTTGATGTGAAACATCTATAGGCGCAGGTAAACCTCATTGTTGGCGTGGCGAGTTTGTGAGACGTGGCGACGCGATGCCATGCGCAATCTCTCTTGCCGCACTAAGCTCGCCTACCTATAGTATAATTTGAGAATTCGATAATTTGAAATTCATTTGATTCGAACAATTACGATATTTCACATCTGCTAGGCGTCCCGTGGCGGCTCAATTTTTTTATATAACCAATTATTTAGCCAATGTCTTATACAACCAATATCAAAAGAAATAATAAAATGTAATGAAAGCCGAAGCAATTACTGTTCGCAGTTCTTTTGAAAGGTATCTAATAATAAAATCACGGTGAATTTTAATAACTCTGCTTAATAGGGCTTCACTTAAGAGCTTGACTTAATACGGGTGCTTTTTTGATGAGATCTTACTGAAAATTTCCCCAGACTGTTTAAGTACCAACTTTTAAAGGAACGACTTACTTAATTTCTCGTTTCCAAGAAACTCCTTTTAAACGCTCAAGTATCGTGTACGAGAGATTATACGCTTGATCGATAAAACTCTTCGTAGGGTTTTATTACACGTAAATGTGAGTAAACCTAAATCGAGGGATACGTCGCTCCAAATTCAACTGTAAGAGACAGTAGCTTCACAGTATCATAGAGCTATTTGAATTGTTGAAATGAAAACAAACTTCTTTAGGCATGTTAAGCGGTATTTTTAGTAGGAGATGAAGCTATAATTTCGCATAATGACAAATCCTTTTTTTTATGTGAAAAGCAGGCAAACGAACAGTTAGGTGATCTGATGTTAAGTGATCACCACCGTCCATACAAGCTAGCAACACCAGTCACAAGTGCATTGCCAGCCTGTGTATGGGGAAGGGTTAGAGAAAGGAGAAAGGGGAAGGGAAAGTGGGGAAGGAGGTGGGCCTCCGGCGCTCTTACTGGCTGAACGAAACGCAATAATGCAAATACTGTTACTTGACGTTGGTGTTCTGTGAGAGGGTGCTACTACTTCGGACGAGCCGACCCATTTATGCCGAAATAAAATCGGCTGAGTGCCTTAAGCGCTCGCCTTGGTAGTCCGGTGAAGCTGTTAAGACCTTGCTTGGTCTTAACAAGCAAGTGACTATTTATCCAGGCAGAGCTTTGCCTTACAATAACTTCCACATAGGAGTGCGTGCAGGTCAACGACATCTTGCCCTTCATATACCGAACTCCAACAAATGACGTCGCACACCAGGTTGAATAATGAACAGCAGATAACTTCAACCAATAGCGTTTGAGGTCATTAGTAACGCCCCCGATATAGTCAATAGCGCGGTATCCCAGATCAATAGTGGCGCCCCCGATATATCTCTAATATGGTGGCGCTGTGATGTTCCGGTGGCGTTGTAGTCTCGCCTCTCGGGTGTATCATAGCGGTACTGGACGTAGTCATTAACACGTAAATAAATTCCAAATTCGAAACTTTCCTTATAACATTTTTAAATTTTAATTGTGTTTTTTGATTCACTTTAATGAACAGTAACAGCATTACAATAATTTTACACAAAACTCGAACAAAAGCAAAAATAAAAAAATACATTGCGAAGTAAATAACAGGTTCCGACAGGCTCGCAGGTGGCGGTTATGACTTACGTGCGAAACAGCTTGAAGTGTCACAGATACCCCAGAAAGGGATTAGTCGGCCGACTAGTCGGCCTTTTTACCACCTGTAAATCGGCTAATTGGCTAGTCGGCCAAAGTCATAATCGGCACATCTCTACTATTTATCTACTTTTCTCTCGCGTCATTAAAATTACAATAACTTTTAACCGAGTGAACCGATTTTAATTAAGCCAAAATTTAAGTTTTATCGTGAACGCAGTAATTTAGCAGTGATGCGTGTTTATACAAACACACACACAGACAGACATTCCCAAAAATGATTAAAATGTATTTTATTACTTATTCCAAGGCACCTGCAACAATTTGTTTCACAAAAATGTTAAAGGACAGGCATGTTACATTTTCATTTTTATTATATGTGTAGATATTTTAGTTGTGGGCGAAAAGTACAATTTTACAGGAGGTTTATTCGGCATCAGCATATAACCTGTAGAAAAAGTCGATGGTACAAAAAAACTGGTAGTTCAAAGTGCAGCAACTGGCGCCGACGTATACAATATAGCCTGCTGACAGGTAGATACACCAACGTGACCTTTAGCTAAAAATAAGACTCTAGTAACTACTCGGTCTGCGAAATGTCACAGTTAAATAGATTATTGAATGAACATTAACAGCCTAACCGTGTTTCACCAGTCAGTCAAATTCAGTTCGATAGTAAATCGAATTTTGATGAAATTAGACTGCGCTTAATTCACGTCGCCGTATTTCTAGGTTTTTTGCCATTTCGGCTACATCGGCACTTCATATCAATTGAGATTATAATCAAATTAGATTCTTGTCGTAATGCAAATATGATTGAAAAAAAATATATAAAAGAAATCTTTCTGCTTTGAAGTAATGGTCGTCTAGGATTTTTATTTTATACTATGCTAGACCTATCTCGAGCCATCAATCGCCTGAATATAGATTCTGAAATTAGAATATCGTTTAAATGATCTTAGTAACAATTATAAGTGCGTATTCGTAGAATATATTTACCCAATATCTATTTTGTTATAAATATACTATGTTATAACAAATGTGTATAGTTAAAATCAAAAACACTATTCGGTTAGGCCCTAAGAAGGCAGTTATGAATGTAAAAACTACCACCGGTTCGCAAAACAACCCAGTCTTCGAGAAGAACCGGCAAGAAACTCGATCTGGTTTATCTTTTTAGCAAAAATATATAATATTTAGAATATATTAGGTACATGTCACAATCGTTTTTATGGATGCACAGAGATGAGTCAATTCGAGACATCAACATCGTTCACATATTAATCTACTCTATAATAGCCTTTTGACACCAAAACCCGCTTGACATGACGCTTAAATTCACAATCCGGCAAACCGGTAATATCTTTTGGGACTGTGTAAGTGAGCACGGATGTAATTATATGATGGGTTAAGGTTCCAAATATGTTGCTGATGACAAACCTCATTTGGCACTCTGTTAATATTTATATATGTAATGTACACGTTACATGTTACCTTTAGTACCATTTACCGTGCGCGTCGTACTTACGTCTTTAAAATACATATTACAAATTGTACATAGTCTCACAATTTTATAATTCTTTAATACGGTTTAAAACACGCGTGCGGACCTGCGGGTGTAGCTAGTTACAAATAAACAGTTAAATGTAATCCGCCGTCATTAGTACACAACCTTCATTATGTCATTGTTATGCAGGCATTATTATAATAATAGTTAAGTCGAGATATTGACTATTCGACAAGTAAGCTATAAATAAATAAATAGATAATTTTAAGAAATAAACGATAAAATCGCCGAAAAATCCATTATCGTCATTACCATCGCAACTGTACGAACCGATTTTAATAGCGCCCGACCGCTCTCTCCCATTCAGGACACGTAGCGTCCTAGCCACAGACCGTAGCCGCTAATTGCTGTATCGCCTGATAGTAAGCTCTTTGCTAGAATAATAATTGAACCCCGTGGCCTGGTTAAATTGGTCATAAAATAAACATGGCCTAATCTTTATTTAAATTTCCTGAGAAGGTACCCGATATTAAAATTCAGCTTTAGTTTCATATCTGTGTTATTCTACATATACTAATCATAAAATTCTTTATATGTAAGTTGGAATAGTTTTAACAGAAAATGTATTTGACGGATCTAGCTGAAAATTTCTTCGTTATATATTAGACCTGTCTAAATATGGACGTACAGACCTGTCATAATACCTTTTATATATCGCTTTCAGTATGTTTTCATTATTATTTTTTAATATTCTCTTTTACGTGCTCATGCTTGTCAAGGCGTTGGAATGACGTCATACATTTTTAACAGCGCTATTTTTGTTCAGTATGAATATGCTAAATTGTATACGTCAGAAAAATGTTTTGGAAGCTCTGACGTCATGCACGATGTTAGGTGTTATGCATTATTAATTATTATTCAGTTATTAAAACTGTGTTTTAAATATGTAAAGCAAAATGATATCAAATTTAAACATAGATTTAGTTTTTATATGTATGGAAAAAAATCGAGTACTATTTTTATTTAGAGTCACAGCCCCATTATTCCACAACATTGAGGATAGCGAATGGTTTTTTAATTCACCCTTAAATACCCCTTGGTAGAGTTATTAATTGTTGGCTTTCCAAATAAGACGTAAAAGGATACAAATCATTTACACCAGAAGATCATAAATCAAACTTGGCCGGTTAGATATTACTAATACATTTAGGTGTTATCTCGAATATTTGCTCAACTTTCACGTTTGGCGAACGAAATATTTATTTGTAAGTGAAGGGTTAATTCACTGCCAATAATAGAAATGTTACGAGTAATATTTCTCTTTTAGGTATTTGGTTTCGCTTGATGACAAACATTTCTATAGGTTATTATTCATTAGAGATCAATTTCGAGTTATAATAAGTACTAGTGGGCGCCCAGTGGTCGACATTCGACCATAGTTCATTGATTTTTTAAAGTTTGAATTTTATTAGGGTTCTTTTGTCAAAGGGTATTATGTTGTAGAATGTAGAATGAAAAAGGGTAATTGGAACGTAAGAGTAAAATAATACATACAGTCGAGCATAGCAACCTCCTTCACAACCTTTTTTGAAGTCCTTTATTGACAGATGTCAAAATGTCTTTTTTATTTACATGTGTGT
>MU160785.1:1764-32655 GCA_015888305.1 Antheraea pernyi | reverse complement strand
AAAAAAAAAAAAAAAAAAAACATCGAACACACACTTCTATGTCGAAGTTATTGTAGGGCGAAGCTCTGCTCGGATAAATAGTACAGTGCTTACATTGTGTTAATTGGTTTTACTGACTGACCGACTATACATTTGTTTATTACGGTAGGAATAAAACACAAAAGCTGTATGTATATGATGTAGCAAAGCCTAAATGCAACCAGATTGTAGAAAAGCACGTACTCCTAAAAGAGGTACAGTTAATAAATAATAACTTCTGCAGTACATAAAGAACATTAATTATGCAGTGGACTGTAACAGTTTAGGATGTCCACAATAAAGCACTTAGGTTGCACTTAAACTTGCTTAGCCCCTTTTAAAATTAAAACAATAACTTCTAATATAACGACAGATAAGATAAAACTAAACCTTGGAACAAGGCTGAGTAACACGCCAATTCGCTTGGCTACTGATTTAAGTCATAAGTGGCATGGAAAATTGTAATAAAACCATAAAGGTTTTTTATATGGTTATTTTTGGTTTATAAATTTTAGGTGCTAGAGCCACGCTAAAGCCATTACTGGTTTCGGCATGAATGGGTCGGCTCGACTGGGTAGTACCACCCTCTCACAGAAAACCGACGTGAAGTAACAGTGCTTGCATTGTTGCATTTCGTTCGGTCAGTGAGACCGCCCGAGGCCCACCTTCCCACTCTCCCTTCCCCAAGACCGGTAGGTAAAGCACTTAGGTTGCACTTAAACTTGCTTAGCCCCTTTTAAAATTAAAACAATAACTTATAATATAACGACAGAAACAGAAAGAAAACTAAACCTTGGAACAAGGCTGAGTAACATGCCAATTAGCTTGGCTACTGATTTAAGTCATAAGTGACATGGAAAACTGTATTAAAGGTTTTTTATGTGGTTATTTTTGGTTTATAAATTTTAGGTGGTAGAGCCACGTTGAAGCTATTACTGGTTTCGGCATGAATGGGTCGGCTCGACTGGGTAGTACCACCCTCTCACAGAAAACCGACGTGAAGTAACAGTGCTTGCATTGTTGCATTTCGTTCGGTCAGTGAGACCGCCCGAGGCCCACCTTCCCACTCTCCCTTCCCCAAGACCGGTAGGCTTGCGACTCCCCTGGTGTTGCAAGTATCTATGGACGGTGTTCATCGCTTAACACATGACCCACGTGACCCACATGACCGTTTGCAGTCTATGATATAAAAAAAATCATGGCAATAAACGTCTAGTATTGAAGTTATATAGACATTTTAATTTCTGTGACGTGATAACATGAACGTCAACGCTTCTGCTTTCGTCAGATACATTTTATAGACATCGTTGAATTTATCTGTGGCATTACAGGTAGAGTCGTCTCTATGATCCAACTAAGTGTTTAATATCAGACATTTTCCCGAATTGCGGTCAGTATTACGTTTTTTTATATTTATTTGTAAAATAATACATAATTTTAAAGGCGACATTACTAACCGAGTTAAAAAAGAGGTTATATCCAAAATAACTCAAAGGAAATCGTTTAATAAGGCGAAATATATTAGCTCTAAATCATTTAATAGAAAACTTGTGGAATTACAAGGTTGAGCATAGTTTACAAAGTCCGAATAAGTTTGATTCGATTTCTGAAAGAGTGATTGGAATCTTTTAAATAAGATAAAAGTTACTGATTCATTTTAATTACAATAAATCCGAAGATTATTTATGATGTTATAAGAGACTTTTAATGTAACGCGGGTATTTAGACTAACGAGCACGAATACTGTAACACGACAGCGATTACCTTGGGATCTACAACTTAATGGCAGTTGCCGCTGCCATTTTTGCCTGTAAACCTCTCGCTAGCTAGATATATTCCAACAAATGCACCACTACAAAAAATTAAATTTGTTTGAATAAATTACATCATATCCAATCCGTTATTAGTAAATTTTATATAAAAAATTATTGTTGCAGTATCAAGGAATAAGTAATCTATCCTAATATTATAAAGAGGTAAAGTTTGTGACGTTGTAGGGGGTAATCTAAGGAACTACCAAACAGATTTCAAAAATTATTTTACCAATAGAAAGCCACGTTATTTGTAAGTGTCATAGGCTATATCATTACGCTAAGACCAATAGGAGAGGAGCAACAATGAAAAATGTTTTAAAATCGAGGTATTTTTTTCCTTTTGAGAGTTTCCGCTACGTCTTAGCCCAAAATCGCGGGCAGAAACTATTAACTAATTATATTATCTATAATCTATACTAATATTATAAAGAGGTAAAGTTTGTGAGATTGTAGGGGGTAATATCTGTGGAGTCGCAGAAAAATGGTCGAACGAAAACGTTTCTTACGAACGCTGCCTTAATTATGAGATATGTTTCCGCTGCATCTTAGCCCAAAATAACTATTCCACGCGTGCGAAGTCGCGGGCAGAAGCTATTAACTAATTATATTATAATAAATACGGGTCGGCTAGTAAAATATATTTCAATCAATTTTAGAAATGTCTGTTTGTCTTTTTGTGTGAACGCGTACCGCTGATATATCTACCATATCGGTGATAAAATCTATTCAATAAATCATAAAGCATATCTTTGAGTAACGTTTAGTGTTTGTTTTATTAACATCGGTTCGGTTTATCAAAAGTTATTGTACTTTTAATGACGACGCGACTTAAGTACGAGAGAAATCTAGATAAGTAAATGGACTTAATCGATTGAGATGACTTTATTAATCGCTGTTTCTTTTCCATAAAGTTTCACGCGGACGAAGTCACGGGCACTGCTAGTTAGTATATAAAATCATGTTTAATGAACAATCATTTTTAGAATACCCTTGGGTTTAATTATTTTAGTAATAAATTCACGATTTCCATCACAAAAACTAACTCTGTCTTCATTTACTCGATAAAATTACTAGCCGTAAAAACGTCGCTGCAACGTTTGACCAGTGCCTGTCCAATTAAGCCCCAGGGAAAGGATCTCCGTAACTAAATCGCTGACGCAAGAAAGCGAATGAGAGGTGTAATTGTGAAAGTAACAAATTACTTTCACTAATCTATACATATAGTAAGAATGTATCTACCGTCAGATTTTTGTGAAAAAAAAAAATGTTATAGGTATCTTGAAATAAATACTAAAATACGCTTCAATCATTTTTAGAAATGTCTGTCTGTTTGCTTGTTTGAACACGCATTACTGCTATTTACTATGTTCACAATGAATCCTCAAGATAATCCTCAAACCAAAAAAAATAATGCATATTCTCGAGTAACATAGGTCTTTGTTTCATTAAAATCGATTCTGTATAGTAAAAGTTATTGTAATTTTAATGACGACGCGACTTAAGTACATGAAAAAAGTAGATAAATTAATGGACTTTAGATGACTTTATTAATATTTGTTTTGTACATCAAGTTACTTAAATAAAACTTAAGATTTGGTTGAAACTTTAATTAACACTGAATCAAGTAGATAGAGAGTAATTAAGATATTATTATAAGCAAATACAGTAAAAGAGATGACAATGAATTGAACAAAATCAATAGTTTATCAAACTCAATTTTGAATTCCAACCTTACTACATAAAAGGTACTACGTCCACCTGGGACGTCTATCTTAAAGGTTATAAATCTCTCGACCTTTGACTATCTACATACGTGATTTTATAGATAGATGATACAAAGGGATCCCTTGTACGCATCGACGCGTAAATATCTCCTATATATTGACCCCGGACCGTTTAATGAGGTCTTGACCTTCGGGTCGGGTGTGGGAGGAGAGTAATGCGTGACTAAGGACCTTCTATGAATTGATGAATAAACCCGTGAAATACGGAAATTGTTCGATGATGTTTAAGGCTTGCATTTTTTTTATATAGAAACAGCTTTTTAAATTGACACAGTTTGGAATATGTTGAGGATATATTTCATTGAGAAATGGAAATTAAAATAAGTCATACAGTATAATGAATATAATCATCATTATTATCAGTAGGAGACACACTGCAGGGCCATAGACTTCTTTCCGAAGAAAGATATGAGCATAATTACAACGCCAACCCACGACATGTTGGCGATTCCAAACTCAGAGAAATCCACAGTTCTCTCTTCCCACATATAGTACTACTAGAAGATCATTTCTCAGATTCAGGTTTCGTCACGATGTTTTCCTTCACCATCAGCCGATAGTCACCGACCAATCTAAGTTAGTAATTTTACACCAATTTCGAAAATTTATTAGTGCATGCCGGGGCTTGGGCCTTCAGACATTTGATTAATATTCTACCGGTCAAAACACTAGCTCACCACGATTTCTTACAGTGGAATATAATGCCGCACTAATAACATCATATGGATACACGAAGTAAGTGGGTAGTTAGGCATGAAGTCCATGCGAAGTGAAATGGTAATTCCTACTTATAGCAATTTGCAACCATATTCAAATGAAATAGTAGCCCATTCCTAAATTTATTTATTATAGTACAGATGTAAGGGTAATTACGGTAAAAATCCATGGTTCACATTTTTTTTTTTTTACTTTATAGATTTTAGCATTTGAACACAATCTCATTTGTTGTTAAATGACGACGTAAACACGCTAAATTTAGAGAGAACTGGCTCGTCAAAATACATCAACAGGTACTTAGTAATAGACTTTATATATTAGACAAGCGGTCTTAGAAAAACCCTACCACCAAGCCAATTCTAAAATAATAATAGTGTGAACATTTTGAAAGGAATATAGTAAGTGTAACAGTATTTTGGCTTCTGTTTCGTCACCATTAAACACTTAAATAAAATCTACAAAAGAACTTTAGGCATGCAAAACTAAGTCTGCTTTATTTAATGTTAAAAGATGTAATAATTGTTTCACAGCATTTAAGACATCACACCGCTACTAATGTGAGGTCGCCCAAACTGGGCGAGATGCCAGCGTTGTAATTTTAAGGTTGCTTTATACCAAGAGAAAGATGAATACTCATTTAAATGCATTTTAAGCAAGATCTGTCCAAAGACAGTTTGGTAGAGCGACATTTTAATAAAACATTTCTACAACCAGCCCTTTATTTCAAACTAACTGTGCCTGCGACTTCGTTCACGTGAAACCTTATATAAAAAATAGCGATTAATAAAGTCGTAGGTAGTTGTTGGTTGTAGAGCCAGGTTGAAGCTACTACTGGTTTCAGCATGAGTTGGTCGGCTCGCCCGGGGTAGTACCACCCTCTCACAGAACAATGAAGTAACGATGCTTGCATTGTTGTGTTTCATTCAGTCAGTGAGAGCGCCGGATGCCCATCTCCCCTCTCCCCCTCCCTTTTCTCTCCTCCTCGCCCCCCCTTCCTCCCACAAACACAGGCTGGCAACGCACTTACGGCTCCCCTAGTGTTGCAAGTGTCAATGGACGGTGGTGATCACTTAACATCAGGTGACCCACCTGTTCGTTTGCCTCCTATAATATAAACTAAAGTCATGTGAATGTATTAAGTCTATTTACTTTTCTCTCGTACTTAGGTCCCGTCATTATTAAAAGTACAATAACTTTTGATAAACTGAACCGATTTTAATGAAACAAACACTAAATGTTACTCGAAGAAGTGCTTTTGTAGAAGAGGTTTTATCCTGAACGCAGTATATTGTGTGTGCATGAAGGCCGTGATGCATCTTCATACAAACAGATAGACAGACAACATTTCTAAAAATGATTGGCATGTACTTATTCAACACACAACAATTTTTGTTCACAAAAATTCATAAAATAACAGACACTTTAGATATACATTCTTACTATATGTATAGATTATATTAAATTATTAACCTGCTAATTTCAATATACTGGCTGAAATATTAAACAAATTAAATAATATGAAGGAGTTGAAGCACTCCTGACTTTGTTCTAAAATAGCGCAATAGAAAATCTATTCAAACAATTCATATTAAAAGAGACGGATAAAAAGTTATAGTATATTTTATAACTTATCTCTTTCAAAAGGCACTCCTTAACTTTCATAATATTCATTAAATTAATGTTAAAATACAATCTGACTCTTATCCTAAAATACCAGCAAAACTGAACCTCGAAATTGAAACGCGTAATAAAATTTCCCATCGTAACCCGAACTACTCGAAATTCATAATTCGATTATGAGATGGAAATTCTGAAGAATCCTCATTTTAACGAACAATTACTTATGATAAAATTAAACGGATGAGTAAACTAAACAAGAACTGAACATTATATTTTGTAAAAGATTAATATTCTTTCAGAAAATATCTATATTATACCTCCTACCTACATACTGAAGTTAGATTAAAAACCCATTTACTAATTGCATAGTAACAGTGAAAACATTCCGAGAAAAATTATATTGTACCCAGAATATTATTATATTCGTGTACTAAAAGGCAAAACTCATTTATATAATGTTTGATCTTAAAACATAATAAATTAATTTACCTAATCTATTATAATTTTACTGCAGCAATAAATTTATCGACCCTCATTTTGGCCGAGACTAATTTCTTGTAAATGTGAAATTATATCGGACGGCTACAAGATTTTTGAATCCGCTTTGTTTTTCCTAAATACATGTTAATTATTTTAGTATTAAGTTTATATTCTGATGTTACATCATTTCTTATATGTAACCTTTCATAAGTTACAAAAGAGTATAATTACATTTGATTACATTTAATGAACTCGTAACCATTTTTTTATCGTTTATGTTTGTTAAGTCGCTTGTGCACTAATAGATGGCGCTACACAGTATTTGAATCAAATCTGTATTACGGTGTGAAGAGAAACGCCAAATCAATGACCCTACCGGTACTTGTTTATACGTTCGGATTGTAGATCGGTGAGGCCTTGTGATCAATAGCGTAGTCAGATCGAGAAAAAAAAATACATGTTCGGACTAAGGGGTGGCGATACTTCGCAAAAAAATCTTCAAATCGAACAAAATCGTGGTCTGTGGAAAGTGTGGAATCGATTCATGAAAACGTCGAAGCCTAGTGGATCGAGCAATCTTTTATTTTTTTAAATTGTAAATTATTATATGGTTATATTCCTAATAAGATACAAAAACTCGAATCAGATTCACTGGATTGATTCGATGCTTAATACCGATTAAAATAATCGATGTTTCTGTGTCTAAAAATCGATTTCAGATCGTCATCATATACGGATTTCTATATCCCAGCCGCTAGGCGTTTCTGTACTCAGTTATTTAAGGGTTTCTATCACACAGTCGATATTGTTGAGATTATCAACAAAGTAGTCTTAAAATATCGAAATATAATCAAAATTCTATCGATGATTCTATTAGCCTTAAAAAGATGATTATGCCCTAATGTCCTAACAATGTTATTATCATTTTTAGCTATATGTTCATCTAAAACAATATTTATTTATTAAACTGACATAATTATTCTGTTTCAGTCCTATATAGTTATTTACACGTAGACAGAACTCGGTGTATCATAAGCTCTTTGTATTGGATAAATTGTTACGAGGCTCCGGATTGTCTTCTATTTTTACTGAATTTATAGTTTATTTTACGCACACTAGCTTCAACATTACAAAAGTTTATAATATGCTTACGTAATATTGTTAACAGAATTATTAATTGCTTTTAGTTCCATAACTATAATAATATATTATTCAAGAATATTGAAATCACCATAACCATTTGGTGCTCTAAATATATCTAATTTCTTTCTTAAATCCATTCTAACGGTTTCTTTGAAACGCAGATATTTTAAAGTCTCCTTTCTCAGTGCCTATAAGTTTGGATGTTTGATAATTTTTTTTAAAATTAATTTATTTAGGGGCTTTTATGGCTATAACAACCTCATATTTACAAGTTGCATAAGTTATATAAAACAGATTATTAAAACTAATATAGCGTCACTAATGACGACTTAACAACTTAAATAAACACAGTGCTTCAACACTATTAGGTCTGGATAGTAACCCATGAAACATTCCAATATCTTGTAAAATCAAATTGAGGGTCGACGTCAGTCTACACGCTTGGAGCCGAATACATTCTGTTAATACATGATGTACATCTTCTACTACCCCATACACTTCACAGTTTAGTTTAGGGGAATTTGATAACTTATGTATTTGTGTATGTATGTATTTTTGTTATTCATAAGTTTAAAAGTTAATTAGTATTCTCAGATCTTATCGTCGTATAGTTTTGCGTGTCGTTATTTAATTAGGAACAAATTATTAACGTATATCGTTGTCATTAATGTATTAGCCATTGCTACTACTCTTTTTTGTACATCTTTTAGTTACTTGTCAGATTTATTATGTCCGACAATAAAACGTCTACATAGAAAATGTACAAATTTTACATGTTATTCTCAGGAGAGAAGGAGAGAGATTAATAATTAGGAAATTTATCCCAAAATTACGTATAATATGCATAATATTCAGTTAAACTTCTTAAACTTAATTCAAAGGTTCTGAAATGCATGCTGTAGTCGGATAACTTCTTGAAAGTTTTTGGCAATGAACGCAAAAGTATAAAGGGTACAGCATAATAGCGTAGGCAAACTAAATACTGCATTAAAGCCCAGATTGGCAAACTAAATTTAACAAGTTCGTGACCGGTATTCCTCAGGACTTCGAATTATTGTGGTGCAATGTATTAACGGTTCATTTTTTGCATTCTTTTATTACACTACATTAAAATTGCATTGTCTTCTGCCTAATATGCCTGGTAAAAACGATCTTAAAGTAATGTGCAATTTTAATATGCTTAGCCTTTTAGAAAAAAAATTACAAAATGAATACAGATTATAATGTTCTTATCCATATACATAAATAATAAAAATGAACTGTGTCTACGTTTAGGTAATTGTGAATAAAAAATTCCAAATCACTAAGAATAAGTAGTTACATTAAATACATAGAAATATTTTTATAAATGTGTGTCTGTCTGTTTGTTGTGCGTACTTGTGTGTTATTGCTAAAGTTTATAATAACAACGTAAATAATAAAAAGTCACCAGAAAACCCCAAAAGCTTATCCTCAAGTAACATGTTGTTTGTTTGTTACTCATTCTTATCATATGTATTTATATTTATTATTATATATACATAAACTGATCTAGGTCTGCCGCTGTATGCGTATCAAGTGAAAATTACGGGATATATTTTGATAAAATTATTTTAAATTTACTTCCTAGACACTTGGTCCTTGTTTAAAAAATAAATATCACGTGATTTAAACATTTTTACAAGCACTACGCATTCAGCAACGTGTATTTTATTGCTGTGAAGAAGTGGGACAAGCGGTGTGATGCGTATATTTATTCTTCCACACATAAAATATACAGTTTAGATAATAAATAATGCAGACGAAGCCGCTACTATCAGATAGTATCTATATATCAACACAACAAGAAAAAACTTTGGACTCCATATTTTTGCCGAAATTCAAACCACTCGACAATCACTCGCCTGGTATTAATGTATTTTCTCTGGTTGTCTATGAGTCCTTAAACCGCTGTCACTTCTGATTTAAACTTCTCGCTGTCTAGGATAATGTGCTAACAACTGAGATTGTTTGCGTGCCCCACTCTAGAGCTCTTATAACCTAGATGTTTGAACGCAGACTTACGCTATGTAATAAAGTGGAATGAGAATGCAATATTAAAACGTGATTAGAACTCGCGCAATCGAGTGAAAATTTATTTAAAATTCAATTTTTGCCATATCGATGGCTTTTATTTTTGAAGTGAAAACTTCTTCAGACGTGTTGAGCGGTATTTTTTTTAGCAGGAGTTAAACTTATGGGTTCACGTCAACAACATGCTACTGGCGTGTCCGACCGTATTGCACTAGCGACGCGTAGCTTAGTGATCCGTGTACATGTGATATTGATATTTTGTATTGATCATATTTTTGATTAATTAATAAACTATATAAAAATGTATATAATTACTGCTCAAAGTGCCAATAAATGTGAAAACCAGAATAACGTTAGATGGTAGGTGTAGGTGGTAGAGCCACGCTGAAGCTATTACCGGTTTCATCATAAATGGGTCGGCTCATCCAGTGTAGTACCACCCTCTCACAGAAAACCGACGTGAAGTAACAGTGCTTGCATCGTTGCGTTTCGTTCGGTCAGTGAGAACGCCGGAGGCCTACCTCCTCTCCCCTCTTCCCTCACTCCTCCCCCTCCCTTATTGCCCCCTACCCTCCACACACAGGCTGGCAATCCACTTACGACTCCCCTGGTGTTGCTAGTGTCTATGGACGGCGGTAATCACTTAACATCAGATGAACCGCCTGTTCGTTTGCCTCCTATGACATAAAAAAAAATGTTAATAATTTCAATACACAAACTATGGAATTTAAATAGAATATAATTTCAGACTAAGCGGCCATCGCATTCTATGGGCAATTGCAGCATCAGAGAAACCATATGTATTTGTCTTTACAAAAGTTTTCACTTCCTTTTTTAAATGTCCTCATATCGTAACCCTGTTAGGTATATATAACTCAGGATAGAGGTTATTTTATATTGGAGCGTTCGCAGATATTAGAACCATACTGTTTGCGACTATTTTTATTTCAGGATGTCAGGTAGGTGTTATATTAAGAGTGAAATATAAATAACACGAGGTTGTGATTTTAGCCCATATAATTGACACAACTTATCTTTGAGCTATATCATTGTGTGTGGAAGGCTGGTGTTACACGCATCCGGAGGAAGTGTATTTCTCATTCCCCTGCACGTGCTCCCCGGTAGCTGATAAAGAGTAACAACTTTTTGGACACTGCACTGTTCCACATATATACATGAATGAGATAAATGTCTGTCTGTCTGTTTGTATGAACACGCATCACTGCTAAAATACTGCGTTCATGATAAAACCTCTTGAAGAAAATCATAAAGTATATCTTCGAGTAACATTTACTCCGTGGGCGGTGGAGCGGACTGTTCTCTAAGAACTATGTTGTTTTTTTTATGGAATATTGCTTACATTCAGTCTATGTTTTATTAAAGTCGGTTCAGTCTATTAAAAGTTATTGTATTTTAAATGACGGCGTGACTTAATTACGAGAGAAAAGTAGATAAATAAATGGACTTAATACATTCGGATGACTTTATTAATCGCTGTTTTTTTTAAATAAGGTTTTACGCGGATGAAGTCATGGGCACAGCTAGTAAATAAATAAATCCTTGCGTATCTCGAACTTGAAAAATATAAGCGTTTTAACGTTTTGGCGTAAAAACGATAATTTTCGGTCACGTATATCGGTTGCCTACACCTTTACGATCTGTACCGAACATAACTCACTCGCACAACTCTTAAAATCTCGCCGCAAACGACTTCCCAAGGATTTTCCATTACAATATTCTCCCAGTAAAGCTGTAATCAGAATTCTGCGTTTCGTTCTCTGACTTTTTTATGTCTCATTCAGGTTTCTGAGAAAACGTATTAACGTAGGTAATAAAATGGAATGAAAAGCGTGTGACAATGTATATATGTGGCATTGGATTAATTTGGAACAAGAAATTTGATACCAAATATGTCGACTGACTGTTAATCGTAGTATAATAATTATATAATAATATACCTTTCCTAATAATTTATACATTTACGAAATGATTTGCTTTATAATATCCAAACTTTGCAACAATTTAAATAGTGTTTACTTTATGGTTCGGGAATATTATTGTTCTATGGAAATCTTGTCGTTATGAATGACTAAAGGTTGCCCAAAGATTTCGTCTATTCACAGCTAAAGGAAGGAAAATGCACCCTTGGAGGTCAGCTATTGCGTTAAAAAGATGTCTTAAAACGCCATCTAACTGCATGTAATATTCCATGTGGGAGTTGAGATGGGCTCGTGTAACAGAGACGTGAGTGGTGCAGCTCTATTCACAAGGCAGTTACTAATTTTGAAGGAAAGCGATTACAACACCTAGACGCGAAACATTTTATAATTAAAACCCTTTCAAAGCCATATAATATTGACGGTCAATTAAATTGTGCACCCAACAAGAAGATCTTCAAAACAAAATTTGGTTTCGCTAGTCATATACGTTTTTTTATTGTATAGTACGGCATAATGACTGAACTATGCCTGATGGTAAGCACAGTACAGTCCAAAAACAATGGCAACCATCGAGTAACACAATATCCATCGACGGTCACCGCTGTCATGCCAAAAGCTGGATATGCACAGGCTGATCAAGAAACGCAACCTGCAGAAGCGAATCACTATGACGGGCTTTTTCGCTATTCCATATACGTGCTCATAGTCGAAAACTATAAGGTTCACCATTAACAGACACAAAAATTAATTTATTTACACAAATTAATCCATTTCATTCGGAAATGATTCTAGAACTAAAACTCAAAATATATTGTAACTAGTGATAGTATACTCATTTAATGGAATATCAAAACTGATGAACTTTTTAATAATAATAACATATCCTATATTCCATATTATAAAAATAAAACTAATGTCAATTATCAGGTTTATGCCATAACAAGACAAGATTTCCAAAACTGCAAGATATGCTACCTACTGGTGCTGACTTTCTAGTGTTCTTCATTGTTGTTCATGAACATTATAGTAGTCATGGTACTTAGCATGTTTGGATACCGTGTCAATCAACGTACAATCAAATCCTTGTGAATGAGCCGGATATTTCGATGAAGAAAAGCATCATAAGAAAATTATAGAATGGTGGCAGAGATTTTTCTAAAGCCGCCTGGCTAGATAAATTGAAAATTTGTTGCCAAGGACATAGGGCTGTGTACCGGTAGTTCGACTTATGCGACAGTCCTTCTAAGTCTAGTGTATTTACCATGTTGGAACACATTATAATTTAACATCAACTGATACTGTGGTCAAGTGCTAAAACTTATTAAGTTTACATGTATATACAGTTGGTTACTTAATGCTCAATATGATTCCCGAATGTCACTTGTTTAAGCGTTTCGCTATTGCAAATGTTTCACCTGATATATGACGGTTGCGATTCCGTCGTTTGGCATGTTCTACTATCCGTATGTAGCCACATGGCATAAAATTGACCGACCGTATCAATGAAGTAATAAAGTGGACCAGTTATTCAGTCTGCATAATAGCTATTCTTGAAAGAGGTATATATGTAGATAAAAATCCATATGCCTCTTTTATCATACCTGCGTCATCAACATTAAAGAGTTTGGCCAAAACATGTTCCAACATCGCCAAGTCCCATGTAATGGATATAACCAAAAGAAACCTTTAGACAAGTTGGAATCTCCTCGCATGAGACCGCTGCGGATTAAGCCGTAATAACATGCAAATTATTCGCTCATTCCTCGCAGCGTGGTCCGAAGGACATGGCGAAGCGAATATATATTATACAAGAATATATTAGTGTAATAGAATTCGCAAGGATAATAATACATAAACTTTTGAAAATAATGTACTGACGAAAAAAGATGCAATACCACATTTGTTTACACAACAGGAGGCAAACAGTTTAATGTTCCCTATTTTACAATCGCACCATTTTTATTGCCAAAACTCTGTACAATAGATTATTTTCTATTAAGATCCATTTATTCCAGCGATACCTTTTTATTTATTAAGGATTATTCCCGCTCCTTAAGTCTACCTATTCTAAAAGAGCCAAAGCATGGCTAATTATCTGCTTCATAATGGTAAATATATATTTGTGTACCAGCCATAAGAAACCAAAATACGCACTTTTCCATATATAAACTTATTCTGAAAATATTGGTATCCTGTATATAAGACTACGTTACTAAGACTTGTTTATGATTGATAGGTAATCGAAACTAACCATTTAAGTAGATTTTTATGGCAAAAGGCAACAAACAGGCAGACAGTCTACCGATGATAAATGGTTATCGTCGCCTGTGGACAACTGCAACACCAACGGCATAATTGTTATGTTGCCGACCTTGAAAAGTGTGTTTCGGTTCCTTTTTGAAGAGCCCCATGTCATAGCCCTGAGTAAAAACCGTGCTGGGTAACTTATTCCATAACGCAAGGATATGTAACTATTTATACCATTCTTTTACTTTCGACAAATATACTTTATACCATTCTTTTGGTTTTGGAAAATATGTAATTAGAAGATTTTGCTGTCAAACAAATGAAAATATTTCAAAAGTTTATACAGTTACAATTAACTCCAAACACTTGTAAATTAAACCATTACATAACTTATACATAATTCAGAACCAGCAAGTTTTAGTTCTACAGGTAGTATACACATAAGGATGGGCACGCGTCGTAAACCGCTTAATCTATTCACGTTCCAAATTATACGACGTGCTTGACTAAAAGCGGCCTAAGTGATAATTCGGTCTTAAAGGTACCATATTTTATGAGGTTTGTTCGAGCGTAGATGTCTTAGTTCTCTTGAATAATTACAGTATTTTTATACTTTAATAATTAATCTATTGAATATAATTCTTTAATGAAGATCACTATAGATTATTTCTCAACCACGACCTGTCGAACCAGACCGAAGCGTTAAGCAATTAAAGTAAGAGTAGAAAGCGTTCTAGATCCTACAAACCATATTTTATAATAAAGATCTTTATTGTCGTTATCAAATGGGTAATTATTACCGAGAATCTTATGATGACGAGTTTCTCTATTAGAACATTTCAGAGTGTTTAGATAACACCGAGGAGTTCATGTACTGTCTTCACGATTGCCTATAATCCCACTTGATGTTAATTGGTTTTCAGTTGTAACACGCTACGGCCTAAAGAGGACTATATACTAAATACAATATATGATTGAATAATCGAAGTTCTATTAAAAACAGAAATTAAGTACCAGATCTCGTGAAATACCTTTAATGATAATGTTACTAAGTCAGGTGATAGGTTGATTTTAACACGCTAAAAATACCTATTAACATATTTTGTAGAAACAATAATTTGGAATTTCAATCGTCATATACCAAATGTCTGTAGCATTTCTAATTCACGGAAAATAGTTTTAAATAAAAGCGCGCTTTAAAAAAAAAACTAGCAATTGCTGCCGGGAAACGTGTAGTGTAAAACAATATGTCGATGGAAGTCTGAAAGGGAAGCCTATTGCTACGAACAAACATCACGTTTTAATATCCTCTTGCAAATACACTGAATAAAACAGGCTGAACACTTTTGTTACCTTTGTCGAACAGTTTTGACATGTTGACGGCTCAGTAGTAGAATGTTGGATGAAAAATAAAACATTGTGAAGCTTTTGACACGGTAGAGAGGCATTTTTAATATAAATCCTGGCTATGTTGGAAATCTGTCGCCAATCACTTACTTGTGTGTTCCAACAGCTATGCTTGAAAGCCAATTTCTTTAAATTAGCGGATCTGCACTCCATACCACTTTGTCACTTACAGGTTAAAACGCAAAAAGGATATTTATCTACAAATTTATTTTATTTACTTTCAATTAGCAACGAGACTTCACTAAATAGTAAAAAGTACAATTGTAGATAGATAGTCAAACTTGGGGAAACAGCCGTAGCGTTTTTAAAAAATACAAAATTAAATCACGAATTGAATTTTTAATTCGACCGATTTCTTATATGGTTAAATACAGACTGGCTTTCTTAAACTCTATAGCTTAATTGTAGACTATGCATTCCCATCATACATCATCCGATGTCCGGTGTGTGGGCGAGCGGCGACATATCGTCAGCATAACAATCTTTATTGTTATAGTGCTAGGAATATAGGGCGATCGGATGATGTTGCTGTTATAACTCCTCCCTCCGTAAGTTCGAGGTCATCCTCAGGGTGGGGATGATCTCGATTTTCATCCCTTTTACATATTTTCTTAATTCTATTTTTACAAACTAACATAATCACAAAAATAAGCATGAGGACATAGAATATTGAATGTAATACGCTAATACTCCTATTATCTAAAACACCATTATTTTCACTTTTATCATTATAATTTTCACTTTCACTTTTCTGCACTAAATAATTCATGAACTGGATGTCGACCAGGTCGATTCCATCAAGACTGATGGGTTTTCGCTGCATGTCATATGGTTTAAGTGATATTTTAGGTAAGTTAATTACCGGAAATTTCGTGTATGTGATATCTTTTCCTTGAGTTTGATGTTTTTTGATATTTACATTTTTTACTTGGACACGACAGTCATCATCCATCGATAGCAGATAAGTTCCACAGATGCTTTCCTGTGTTATCTCGTCTTCACAATGCTTGGTCAGGAATGTTTCAGTTTTCGCATAGACAATCCATTGGTTGGGTTGGATCAGGTCAACCTTCACATCTTCAATGGTAATAGGGACAGCGTGGCAACTTGTTATGTTTGTGGCAAATTTCATGAGGTCAGTGATACATCTATCTTCGACAAGTGGGAATATAGTGTCCTCAAAACATAGAAAGCGGCCCTCATCGATCTCGCTGCATTGCTGGGAGAGCGGCTTGGTTTTCAGACCTTTTGTTAGGAGATAAGGGTATTTGGGTAGGATAAGGGTGGTAAGATCGTTGTTTATATTATGGATGGGTAATGGTATTAATTTGTAATAATTGAAAACTTCGTCCGTTATTAAGGGGATATTCATTATAAATTTTATCTGATTTTGTTTAAAGTATGCTTTCATTTCTATACATTGTTCTATCTTCATAAGGTTATCTATGTTCACAGGATATATTAAATTATCGGTTTTCTCGATGTCTATTAGCAATGTCAATAATTCCGCCGTGTCTACAATTGATTGGTGTAACAATTTTATTTTAGCGAAAGCTATAGCTGTTTCAATTTCACTCAACCGAATGTAAATAGTTTGAAAGTTATTTGTAAAGATATTAAAAAGATGAATTATTTTATTACCAATTTGAAATAACCTTGTTTTATTTAAACTGTGATTTATATCATTGATACTTTCATTAATTTGAATAAAGTTGTAACGGGTAGAGTTTGCTATTTTTACGACGTTACCCACCATTTCAGTGACAATCGTCATTTTATTGGCTATTCTATCTTGCTTATTTTTTAATTCATGTATTAAATTTTCGTACCTTATAGCATCATCGTTATCCAGATTGCCAGTAATAGTTTTAATTAATGTTCCGAGAGGATTAAGTAAACCACGTTTAGTTCTTACCAATGACGGGACAAGTTCCTTATATTTTTCTATAGTTATGTTCATAGCGTATTCGGTTTGTGATTGAACTTCAGCGTAATCAGAATCAAAAGCTTTGGTGTCAAAACAACTCTCAACATGTTGCTTTAACTTTATAAAATCGTTTATACTTAATTTTAACTGATCGTAAATAAGTTTTAAGTCTAGGATTTTAATAATAGTCCATTTATCGTGGCTCACGACAGCTTGACCTTCCTTTACTGGTAGAAGCCCTGGATTCTTGTCAATCGGCTGCAGATGAAGGGCCTGGCCGTGGATCACGTGTACCGCCAGAAGTACAAACCTGTGGAGGACGTTTGATGTCTTTAATGGGAACTTTGGTATTTCTATTTTGTGTTATAACGGGCACGACGTTTCTCTGTGGTCCACCTGTAACCTGAGCTTTTTGATAGCGTGGTTTGTCCTTACTGCGTCTTGTGTTTACTCCTTTGATAAATATCGTATCTCCTACGTCTATGTCGAGATTCGTTTCTCCACCACGCTTCTCTCTTATAGCCATCTTCTTATCAATCATCTTATCTGTTAAATATTCATACAGGTACTTTGTTTTCCTAACGTGTTCCTTTACCAGTTGTTGAGTGAATTGTTTGTTAAAGTCCACATAAAATGCACTATTAGATTCTGTGTGTCCGAAAACAACTTCGAACGGCGTGAGTCCAGTGGTTGAATGAATAGTGTGGTTATATGACATTATAGCATAGGTCATAACAGATGCTGCATTCGTTATTTTACGTTCATATTTCGCAATTCGGTAGATCTCTATAATAGTGGAGTGAAACCGTTCTACAATACCCATCGAGTTGGGGTTATGTGGGGTACCGATGTGCAGTTGGATTTTGTAAAATTCTAATAATTCCTTTATTAGTTGATTGTTGAATTCTACGCCGGGATCACAACTGATTCGATTTGGAATGCCATACATCGAGAAATACTTCAATAGGGCTCTTACTACTTCCGGGGTAGATTTGGTATTTATTTCGATTGCTTGGCCTAATTTACTGAATGCATCCACAATTGTAAGGTAATGTTTTCCTTCAATCGAAAAGGTGTCGATGAATAATTCCTGAAATGGTTTAGTTTGTGTTTGTGATAGTTGTAATTCTGGTTTCAATGGTTTGCGGTCGTATTTCATTTTCTTACATATTTCACATGAATTAATTATACTAGCAACTATTTGATCCATATTATCCCAATAGAATACTCGTCTGAGGTGTACCAGAGTTTCCTTGATTCCTCTGTGACTATTTTTGCCTGTGTGATATTTAATGACGACGTCTCGTTGTTCGTGTTCGTCATCTATAAAGACGACTCTCTTTGTACATTCGTAAAACTTTACTGACCCCTTTTGGAAAAGCTTCATAGTAGCATCTGAAAACTGTTTGCGGTGCAATTCATTTTCGAAATAAAAGAAATGTTTTATTTTAGGTCTTGTGTATTCCTTTAGGAATCTTTTAACTAAATCCGTGTTATCTATAGGTAAGTGTACTTCCAATATTCGTCGTTTGGGTTTTGACAAATCTTTAACCGTTAACTCATTTCTGTTCCAGGTATATACAATTATTTGATTTGGTTTCGTGTCTATAGCTTCCTGAAGGATAGGCATACCGTCTGTATCCATATCGCGGGCTGAGTGTACAGTATCTATACTTTCGTTGCTTGGTCTTTCCGATGCTGTTGCTGTGGTACTGCCAAGCGAAGGAATCGAATAGGGTGACCTTCGGCCGTCACCTACTGTCGATGAGATACTAACAGTTTTTCCTGAGTCCGATGAGATTTCGATCACAGGTGACGTATCTTGATGTGATATAGAGGCGTCAGAATCGCTGTTCTCGCCTTTGCTTAGTCGTGTTATTTCTTTTGTGACGGCAGTTATGTGGCGTTTGAGTTTTTGTTCTTTTTCATCTACGTTAACTTTCATTGACACGTCGTCGGTTTCACCTAACATGTTAATTTTAATTCGGGATAATGCGTCGGCATTACAGTTTTGTTTTCCGTTTTTGTACACAATGTTATAATCAAATTCTTCTAAACGCAGTTTCCACCTTGTCAGTTTGCTATTCGGTTCTTTTATCGAGTTAAGCCAAGCTAGTGGTCTATGGTCCGTATAAATGGTAAACTTCTTCCCATACAAATAAGGTCGAAAGTGTTTTGTAGCCCATACTATTGCCAAAAGCTCCTTTTCGATGGTACTGTACCGTGTTTCGGCGTCGTTTAACGTGCGGCTTGCATAGGCTATAGGTTTATCGGTTCCAATTGGTCCTTGGGAGAGGACAGCTCCCAAAGCGACATTGGATGCATCCGTCGTAAGGACAAAAGGTTTGGAGAAGTCAGGGAACTGTAGTAGTGGTGCGTTTGTTAGTATTTCTTTACACCTTTCAAACGCTTCTATGTATTCTGATTTCGTATAATCAATTTTATTTTTCTTTTTGAGACATGACGTCAGAGGTTGTGTTAATTTGGCAAAATCTTTGATAAATTTACGGTAGTAGCCCACCAAACCAAGAAAACTCTTGATTTCGGTGGTTGTTCTCGGCAACGGAAAGTCTAAAACGGCTTTAATTTTATCGTTGTTGGGCATAAGGCCATTTTTAGTAATGGTATGGCCTAAGTAGAGAACTTCTTTCCTTAGGAACTCGCATTTGTCAAGTGTAACTTTGAGGTTTGTTTCTCTAAGTCGGTCAAATATTTTGCGAAGCTTATCAACGTGCTCCTGGAGACTGGAAGAGTATACTATGATGTCATCAAGATATACCAAGCAATGTATACCTTGTAAGCCTCGCAACACACTATCCATTGCTCTTTGGAACGTTGCGGGTGCTGTTTTCAGGCCAAAGGGCATCCTTTTGAACTCGTAATGTCCAGTTTGGGTTGTAAATGCTGTTTTCATTCTGTCCGCTTCGTTTACCTCTATTTGATGATATCCGCTCGCCAGGTCAATAGTACTAAAATATTGAGATTTACCTAACTTGTCAAAAAGGTCGGATATGTTTGGCAGCGGATATTTATCATCAATCGTGATCTCGTTAAGGCGTCGATAGTCAATTACCATTCTATATTTTCGTACTCCTGATGCGTCCATTTTTTTGGGTACCAGGTGTACTGGTGCACTCCAGGGTGAGTAGGACTCCTGTATAACATTATCTTCCAACAGTTTCTGTACTTGGTTTTGTATTTCTTCATTTTGGCAAGGGGGATGACGGTAAGGTCGAATATAGATAGGGTCTTCATTAGTTGTCCTGATATTGTGCTTTATTTGATTGGTGAAAGATAATGGTATCTTGTCACAATAAAATATATCTCTATATTCATAGCAAAGTTTTGATATACATCCATGTTCTTCCTGGTTTACATGATCAAGGCGTAATTTGTTCAAATTTTCTTTCAGCAGCTCATCAATCATCGCGTCGTCTTTAACTATGTTTACCTCACAGTCTTCGTTTTTGAATGTTGTTACTTCAAACGGTTCCTTAAATATTATATCTATCTTTTCGTCTAACGTATTTTGTATGACCGTATCCGCAAAGAAGTTATCGCATTTAATAAGGGCAGTAGGCATTCGCACCCCTTCCTGAAACTGCAAGAAATCTACTATTGCATCTCCGTGTTGAAGGTTTACCGGGATTTTAACTCGCGTCTCAGATCGCGGCGGTAGGTTTATTTCATAGGGAGGATTATATATAATCGGAATTTGTGCATTATGTGTCTGTAAAATTTGATTTCTCATATCGATATTTGCCGCTAATTTTTTTAAAAGATCCGCTCCAATGAGTCCGTCATACCGGCCGTCTACGTCGTAGATGTAAAATTTATGAGGTAGAGTACTTTTGAACGTTTTCAACAATGGAATGTAGATAACTTCATTATGGAGGCTGTGAGCATGAGTACTTACAACTGTAAATGGTTCATGATATTTATATTCATTGAAAAACTCATCGGCTTTTGTCGGACTGATAAAAGATCGGCTACTTCCGGTATCAATGAGGAACTTTGAATTTATCTCAGGGATTTCAATATGGGGTAATTTTAAGATACTATCACAATAATTCAGGTTTATTATCTCGCTGGAGTTTTCGAGGCCGCATCCTGAAAATTTTCAGAATCCTGAACTTCGTTTACATGATCATTTTCTAAATAATGATAATCTTCTTCTGATGGGGCATATGGTTGTTCCGCTTGTTCATTATATATATGGTTCGTATTATAATACATATCATAGTTATCATTGGGCCTATAGTCTTGGTAAGAGCTAGATTCTTCCATATAGTATAGGTCGTTCGCAACCATATTTTGTCTTACAGCGGGAGCTGTGCGCATCGAAACGTCCGTGTCGCCTAGTTGAGGTGCCTGCCGTTGGTTGGGTATACCGAATTTAAACTGATTGGGTGGCATATTGTTTTGGTTCTGCATGCCGAACCTAGGACCTTGCTGAGGTATGCCAAATTTGAATCCACCGTGTTGAAAAGGCGCGCGTGGCTGTCCAAAGTGCGGTTGATTAACATTACGTTGGTGCTGATTCAGGGCTGGCCTAAATTGAAAACCTTGGGGTTGTACAAATTGATTTCGTTGAACAAAATTAGGTCTAAACCCTTGGTTTTGTGGGATACCTGCATGGTAATTGTTTTGTGGGATGCCAAACTTAAATTGAGGCATCATGTTGCTATTAAATGTAGGCTTAAGGTCTTGACCTACAGGTGCCGGTTTTAATGAATTTTGTGGTTGCACTGTATAATGTTTAATCGCCTTATGTTTAGCGTTGTACTGAGCTTGGAAGTTTACTTCTTCCGTTACAACGCTAAGAGCCTCTTCCAAGCTGGAGCATCCTTTCAAACGTACTATTCGAATTAATTCCTCGGGTAAATTGTATAAAAATACATTTAAAGCCATGTTGTTGTATATTATCATTTTAGCGGCTTTGACTCCTTCATCGGTAAGTCTGTTAACTTTTGAAAATAGCGAACTTCGCGTGTCTTGTATTCTATGGCAGAGCTGGATGTACGATTCGCCGTTATTAAGCTTAATAGACTCAAGTTCGAGCGCTACACATTCTTCCGAACGTGGGTCACCAAAATGTTGAGTTAGAACGTCTTTTAAACGTTCCCAAGTTGATATAGTCGGGTTATCACTAAGTAGAGCAGCAGCTTTTCCGGTAAGCTTACTGCTTAATAAATGGAATAAATAAAGTTCTTGTGACGCATTTCCCGCAATCCTACTTCCGCTAAGTACATACTCACATTTAGATAAAAATAAATTTAATAATTTTTCATCACCATCGTATTTCGGAATTATACATAGAACTTCTGCTGGAACAGTTTGAAAATTATTGTTTGCACGTCGTGCTGCCGCCAAATTAGCTTCCATTTTACTCTTACTTACTTATAACTACACAAACTAATCGCGAGAATCAATAATTTACCGATATGTGTGTAAACAAAATCAGATAAACGCAATCAGTAATATCAACGATTTAGGTTGATGGAAAAATATGGAAAAGACTGGGAAAATGAAAAACGGGAAGTGAAAAGGTCTACTCACCAGCCGCTCGATCCCATGTCCTCCTGAGTCTGGTGTACGCGTACAGTCTAGTTTCCCACAGGGAGACAAATTTATTTGGTTCGTGTTTTCGCGTTCGCGTCGCTACTCGCGAAACCAATTTCGGGGTTTACGATTATAGCGATCGGAAAATTCGCGAAAAATCCACAAGGCTGCGCCAGTCAAACTTGGGGAAACAGCCGTAGCGTTTTTAAAAAATACAAAATTAAATCACGAATTGAATTTTTAATTCGACCGATTTCTTATATGGTTAAATACAGACTGGCTTTCTTAAACTCTATAGCTTAATTGTAGACTATGCATTCCCATCATACATCATCCGATGTCCGGTGTGTGGGCGAGCGGCGACATATCGTCAGCATAACAATCTTTATTGTTATAGTGCTAGGAATATAGGGCGATCGGATGATGTTGCTGTTATAACTAGATAAAAAACAATAACATATCGTCTACCTTTTAGAGTTGAAAACATTCATTTGATAGAAGGAAATACCCTCGCAGTTTAGTCTACAGGCCGATTATGAACAGTTTAGTGCTTGAATGATCATTATGGTAATATTACCCAACTTACTAACGATCCATTTCCTAGCAGAAAATTTATAGAGCCATTTATTTTGGTAAAGTTTACATGTTGGTAACATTATTTTTAACAATTATCATAAGGTCGCAGAGTATCTATATTTAAATTGTTAGCCAACACCTTAAATATCACACTTCAAGGTGGAATGTCCCTTGATTTATCGTTTTTCGTGATCAGCCATTATATATGGAGGCTAACAAGGCGTGATGGGAATATATTGTACATCTCTTCTTGGTCGCCGAACACTTTGGATCACACTATTCTTACTGTTTGCGCTGGAAAATGTTTTTTTTTTTTTTTTTCCCGAACTGACTACGCTATTGACCTAGCAAGGTCTTAACAGCTTCACCGGACTACTAAGGCGAGCGCTTAAGGCACTCAGCCGATTTTTGTTTTGGCAACCAGCTCAAGGGTGCACGGCACACCTCGGCTTGGCTGTTGCCTGTTCATGCAATTCGCGACCTAACAAAGCTAACCTAAGTTAAAGCTAAGCTATTCATACATATAAGAATTGTTGAAACATATATGTGTACCAAGCATACATATCTCAACAACTCCTATATGTATTTTGTATCGGAAAAGATTCTAAACTATTACAGTTCGATACGGGAAAAAAAAGAAAAACCCATCCACTTTATGTGTAAGCGTGTAGGCGTGCACGTGTGTGGAGGTGATGTGTGTAGTGTTGTAGCAGTGATGTACGGGTGTGTCACTGTATCGCGCGAGCAGCGTACTCAAGGGCTCCCTGCCGAGGGAACGAACCTAGGCTTGAGCCGCTGCCGAGGGGGGCCTACTCTGGTGTGCGGGAGCGAAATTTACCCCCAGACCACGGCGGCGTGATCTGTGGTTACGCGGGCGTGGGCGTGAACACGCTCTGTTTTGAGAGACAGGCTGGTACTGATCGTTCGCTGACGTTATTTTATCGGGAGGATCGGTGAAAATGTGACGCGGTCGTCTTTTATAACGCGGTACGTCCGGTACGGTTTCGTAATTTGCGGCGGATACCACTAACGGGCTAGGATGATTCGCGGCTTTATCAAAGTATCTGGTGGTGAGTGATTTTACATACGCCCAGATAGAAGGCATCTCCAGGTCCCTATGGAGATCCTTGTTCCGAACGTATCGCGGAGCCCCGGTGGCTGTGCGTAGAAATCGGTTCTGTATACACTGTAATGACTCGAAATTGGCTTTAGGCATATGTGCAAAAACGGGTGCACTGTACGTTAAAATCGGACGAACACAAGTTTTATATAATGTAAGTTTGTGTCTTAAGGACATAGTGCTTTTATGACTAACTAGTGGGTGTAACCGACCCAAGACCATAGCGGCCTTATTCCTGACTCTTTTTGTGTGTTGGTTAAACGTGAGGCGTCTATCCAACGTGACTCCTAGGTATTTAACCTGATCGGCCCAAGGAATCACCGACCCATATAACTTAATCGGCGCGAGTCTACGTTCGTATTTATTCGATATCGGGTCGAAAATTATCGCGGCGCTTTTCACCGGGTTAACTTCTATACGCCATCGAAGAAACCAGTCACCGAGTGTGCTAACGGCTTCTTCGACGCGTGTCCTAAGTCTTGGCGGAAACCAATCGGAAGCGTATATGACTGTATCGTCAGCATAACAACCCACCTCCACTCCCGGGAGTTGAGGTAGGTCACTGACGAACAGGTTGAAGAGAGTGGGTGCCAGAATGGACCCTTGGGGCACACCTGAGCGTATCGGGTGGGACGGAGACAGAACTCCTTCCACTCTGTAGCGGAAGGACCTATCGGTAAGAAAGTCGCGTATGATATGAACTAACCTATCAGAAATACGGAAGAGAATTAATTTGTGGACGAGCCCGGAGTGCCAGACCTTGTCGAAGGCCTTGGCGACATCGAAAAAGACTGCTATCGAGCGTTTCGGATTAGGATTAACCGGGTACGGATTAGGATCCGGATCCTCATTAAATTTCGAAAAAATGTACTCCGTGAGGCGGTGTACCTGATTCGTGCAAGAGTGTTCGGCACGAAATCCGAACTGCTCAGGTGGCAACAGATCTAACTGTGATATAGCTGTCTGGAGACGGTTCAGAAGGAGCCGCTCGTACAGTTTGCCTAACGTATCTAATAGACTGATAGGGCGATAGCTATCTGGAAGAGTAGCTTTTTTGCCGGGCTTGTGAATACCTATCACTACGGCCTTCTTCCAGGCGGCTGGAAAATGACCCTGGGACATGGCCGCATTGAAGATGCAGACCAATAGAGCTATGATACGATCAGGAAGGAGCTTGAGAACCTCGTTCCTGATCCCATCGGGACCTGGGGACTTTCTGAGCTTTAAACGCTTGATGGCTTCCGAGACTTCATCAAAAGTGACGGGGGTTAAGGTATCCGCCGGTGGAGACGCGAGTGCGCGTTCTACCGATGACTCGATCGATTCAATATGAGCGGTGTCAGTATTGGTTGTGTTCGGTGAACACTGTTTTTCCAAACTCGCGGCAAGTGACTCCGCCTTGTCTAAGCTATCGAACGCGGGAGGCAACCCGGGGCCTCTATCGAGCGCGGGCATAGGTGTTGTCACGTCTGACTTCATGGTTCTAACTAACTGCCAGTACGCCAGGTGGGACGGCTGGATACTCTCCATCAGTCGGTTCCACCTGTCGTCCCGGATTTCTACAATACGAGCCTTAACTTTTTTCCGGAGTATTCGTAATCGATCGCGATTGTCTCTGGACGGGTAAGTGTCGTGAGCTCGAGTCGCGGCGTTCTTTTCCCTGATCAACGCCTTCACGTCATCCGGGAGTATAAAGCGGCGATCGTTCGCCGCTTGCACCTCTCTCGAGGTCTCCCTGATGGCGGTCTGAAGGTAGTTGACCAGGGAATCGATGGCCAAATCCGCGTCAGCTTTGGACACCAACACGTCCGGAATTTTATCTAAAATGCTTGACGAGGAAGTATCTTTGAGATACTTCAAAAGTTCCGCGTAATCCGCCACCCTCACCGACGAAGGGGTGGTATCGTCTGGGCTACCTAAATGCATTATAACCGGGCGATGGTCCGAGTCAAGCTCGTGTACGACTTGAATAAGTTGTAACCGAAGCGAGACATTCTTGAAAATGGCTACATCTAAAACTGTCGGCCGACAGTTGTCCTGATAGTGAGTAGGTTCAAGAGGGGCTATGACGTCAAACGCGAGGACGTCACCTAGTTCGTCGAGCTTCCTCCCGTTACGAGAGGTACTCGGACTGTTCCAGATGACGTTTCCGCTGTTGAGGTCCCCCGCTATAATGACGGAGTCTCCTAACTGAAGTAACGTCTCTAAGTCGGATTTTAACAATTCTCTATTCGGCGAGAGATACGCGGATACTAATACGACGGTTGGATGACCGGTCATCCCTAACCTGCAGACTGACACCTCCATATTGGATAGAACGGGCGGATCCATCGGCATACAATATAGCGATCGTTTATAATAGATTAACGTGCCACCCCCGCGGGTGACACGATCATTCCTGATTATACTATAATTCGCGACTGTAGGATTTCTCATTTTCGGCTTTAAGAGCGTTTCCTGGACGAGGAGAACGTCTATTTGTCTATCGCGCAAGAAGTCAGCTACTAGATCGCGCTGTGCCCTAAGATTTCTCGCATTAAAGAACGAGAGTGAAAGACCGCGCGGTTTTATTTTATTTATCGCGGAGAATTTTATTTAAAATCAAGATCAGGCGTGGATCGGGAGAGGCGCTGCAACGTTGCAGCAATGCCTTGATATTGAGCTAGCACATCGAGCCGGCCCAAACCTGTCTCTGCCTTGAAGGCCACGCGGAATGCGAAGACCTCTTGGAGATCATGCTCCTTCAACAGTTCGAATACCCAATCCTCCGCGTTCGCAGAGTGGGCAGGGGCAGCACGCGCCGGCCACGCCAGTGGTGGTTGAGCCTGCGGCTTGGGAGCCTCGGGCTGGGGTCAGGGGGCCCAGGGGGCCAGAGGGGCCCGCCCGGGTAGCGGTGCGCGCGGCACGGAAGGTGCTGCGCGCGTGATGGGCGCAGGCGCTACCGGGGCGCGAGAGGCGCCCGGCAGGCCGGGGAAGGCCTCCACGGACATGAGAGGTGGAGGCGGAGGGCGGGCGGCGGCCGCAGGTGCCCTGGACACCTGTCGTGCCTGCCGGGGGCGTTGCGTGCGCGGTGCGCGGGGACAGCCGCGATAGTTCGCGGGGTGACCCGCGTTACCGCAGAGTACGCAGCTGGGAGGTTCGGGAGTGCCGGGCGCGCGCCGGCACTCCTTCGTGGAGTGATCGCCCAGACACTTGACGCATCTGGGGCGGAGGTGACAGTTACGAGCCGAGTGCCCGTAACTCTGGCAGTTGTGACACTGCGATGGGGTGTTGGTCTTTCGCGGGGGCTCAACAACGATGCCGCTGAGGCCGCAGACGGAAGTGAGATTAAAAATGGATTTGCCCTCTACCGTACGGTCGAGGAGCACCAAGACCATATTGTAAGGGGCGCGGGTGCGGGGGTGGTACATACGATGTACCTCCCGGACTGGGAAGTCACCCTCCTTAAGGGAGGCGGTGACGTCATCCACCGAGATCTCGGCAGGGACGCGGCGGAGTACCACTCGGAGGAGGCGTTCCTCCTCGAGAGCGTAAGTGAAGTACGCTAATTTCGCTTCACGAAGGAATTTCGTGAGCGCGCGAAAATCGGTGCTAGTCGGGACCTTAACTTGGATGCCCGCCTGAACGTTCAAGGCGGACGTATAGTTAATTTTGAGAGTGTTAAGTCTCGTGGAGATAGAAGTCCACTGAGATTTGTCTTGAATGGTCACTGGCGGCGGGGGGCGTGGCTTTCGCGTTTGTGGTTCTACGGAACCCGAGTCTTGGCTCTGAGGGAGCGAGACAGAGACAGGCTTGGCTCCGCCCACCTGTGGTCTTAATCGCGCCGGTATAGCCGCGTTTTTGTTTGGCACCCGGGTGCCCTCTGACGGTTCGCCGGTGCGACTAACTTTGTCTTTATGGTTTTCTTTTTCGTTATCGGACCCTGATTCGGACGAAAGCGCGGCGTGAGTGCGTTTTTTGTACGTGACGGTCTTAAATCCGTCATTAACGTGCGCGGAGGGCGCAGAGGACGCGGACGCGGGTATCGCGATTTCCGCGGATCTGTCGGTCGGCACGGCGGGCGCCGCCTCGTCCAGCTCCATCTCGGAACCGGATTCCGAGCTGGAGCTTGGCGCGGGTGCACGGGCTCGATCCGCCGGATTCAGCGGCGCTGGAAAATGTCATTTTGTATCTATTTATATTAAGCATGCTATCCCTGAACGATGGCTAAATCTCTCACGTGATCTTGATACGAGTATACAGCATTAGTGCGTAAAATTTCCGCTGCACCGCGCTCAAGTGGCGTTTGTTGCCGTTATTTGTGAATAATCTTCATTTCAGTAATAAAGTTTTCGTAAGCTAAAGGTATTTAGATCATTTATTTTGTGTGGTAATCGTTGAATGAGCCTTGCTTATACTGAGAGGGGCTGGAATTCAGGTGAACGGGGCTGCCTATATTATGCTTAGGATGCCTTTTCAGCGCAGCCCGCTCCGCCATATCTATACTTCTAAACTAATATTATAAAGCTGAAGATTTGCTTGAACTCGCAAATCTCAGGAACTACTGGTCCAATTTCATTGGCAACGCGACTTAAGTACGAGAGAAATGTAGATAAGTAACGTGACTTAATACATTCAGATGATTTTATCAGTCACATTTTTTTTACATTAGGTTCCACGGAGTCGCGGGCACAGCTAGTTTAAAATATAAAACTTAAAAACAATAAAATACATTCTGATATTACTTAATCACAAGTTATCGTAAAATAGTATAAAAACCACTCCGCATAAGCCTGTACGGTTTCCTAATAATCTACTAAATGTAGTTCAAATTTATCGAAATCAGACATACCAGCATTTATTTTTATATATGTAACTAAGCCGTAATCATAATACGACTCTTTCATATTTCAGACATTATTATATTTCTAAGCAAAAAGTAATGTAGTAATTTTTATCGAAGCCACAAGAATATGATTTGGAGTAAAATATAATATTCATTATTATTTCTTCTCAATGTCATAGGAAATTTCCATAATATTCCGTATTGTAATACAGAACGTTCTTGAAGTTTATCTTGTTAGGAATATAGCCATTTTTATTATTTATAAAGCCGTGTTCTCATTTTTTAATGAAATAATTATAGTAGTCGTCTCTTTACATAGTCTACACTAAAATATTATATAAGTCGAAATCAGGCTAATGCTACTGGCATTTCAGTATTTCAATTTACAAATTATGAAATTTAAATAATTCAGACTATAATTGAAATTTGAAATTCAAAAAAGAACATATTTATTCCATTGGTATGAGTTTTACTTCTGTCGGCAGTCCTTACGACTGCCTCGACTTTATTTACTTTTATGTAAATGTAAATACAATAACACACGAAATCAACTAAATAGATGTGACTACATTTGTTTTTTCTTACATATTTGAACTCTCCAAGAAACTGGTAAAATGGAAGGTGAAGCGTTCGTGTCTGATCTCATTAAGATACCGTCATACGTTGAGATGGTAGAACACATTACAGCGCTCATCGCATTAGATTGAAGCTGACGTGTATAAACGTTTTGTATGGAAATATTTTGCGAATGTTCTTTGTTTTTATTTCAAAATTAGGTTAACTTAAACAAATATTAAGATTTTTTTTTTATGTCATAGATGGCAAACGAACATATGGGTCACCTGATGTTAAGTGATCACCACCTTCCACGGACACTAACAACACCAGAGGAGTCGGTTAGGTTTAGGTTAGGTTACAGAATGTTGGAGGGAGGTGGAGCGCCTGGCCACGATGGCCACAACTCTCGTGGTCAGGCGCATCAGGAGGTTGGGCCTCAGGGTGGCCCTCGAGAAGACCGATGCCCTACTCTTTTATGGGCCTCGGCGGGGACCACCACCTGGGGCCCACATTGTGGTGGAAGGCGCCCAGATCAGGGCGGGGACCCAGATGAAATGTCTGGGTCTCACCCTGGACGGGCGCTGGCGGTTCGATCCCCACTTTGCAGGGCTCGGACCGCGAATTTCTGGGGCGGCTGCGGCACTCGGCCGGTTACACCAATGTAGAGGGGCCGGGCGCCGGGTGCCGCCGACTCTACATGGGAGTCGTGCGGGCGATGGCCGCCTACGGGGCACCAGTCTGGGCTGATGCTCTCGGTGTCGCCAACGTGCGTGCGCTCCGCAATGCGCGGCGCACGGTGGCACTGAGGGCAATCCGGGCGTACCGGACAGTGTCCTCGGCGGCGGCCTTCACGCTCGCCGGCTCCCTGCCCTGGGAGCTGGAGGCAGGAGTTCTCGCCGCCGTGTTCGAGTTCACGGCGGCGAGGAAACGAAGGGGGGAGCCTCCGGCTCCCAGGGAGTTAGAGGCGGAGAGACGGCGTCTAAGGGAGGACGCCGTCGAAAGGTGGCAGCAGGACCTGGCGGACGAGCGGTTCGGGCGGTTCACTGTGGACGCCGTCCGCCCGGTCCTGCGGGAGTGGACAGCAAGGGAGTGGGGCTCCCT
>MU160784.1:24688-61581 GCA_015888305.1 Antheraea pernyi | reverse complement strand
TGCCATTTCTTTAATGCCCAACGAAGCTGGGGGAAATCAGCTACTTTTTAATAAGATAGATAATGTTTTGTTTATGCTGGGTTGTACGACAGTAGGATTTTTTAGGTGGTAGAGACACGCTGAAGATTTTTCTGGTTTCAGCATACCCCCGTACAGTACCACCCTCTCACAGAAAACCGACGTGAAGTAACAGTGTTTGCATTGTTGCGTTTCGTTCGGTCAGTTAGAGCGCCGGGGGCCCACCTCCCCTCTCCTCTCCCCTTCCCCCTCCTCCCCCAAATACAGGCTGGTAACGCACTTGCGACTCCCGTGGTCTTTGCAAGTGTATATGGACGGTGATTATCACTCAACAGCAGGTGACTCACCTGTTCGTTTGCCTCCTATGATATAAAAAAAAACGGACAAAAGTGCATGTGTAGCCGCCGGTGTAACATCCGACATGGCACTATTAGGTGTGCCGCATTCCGGGATTAATCAGTGTATATGTATGTATGTAATAATCAAGTTTAATGGCTAGGTTGCAATCGCCATCCAAATGGCAATAAACAGTGATTCTCTGTTAGCGTTTCACCTGATATTAAATGACGATGTGCTTCAAGAAGGCAAACATGCTAAGCGAAAAGAGCTTCTGATTCTCAAGTGTAACTGCCTTGACACAGCTATAAGTGCTTAACGCATTTCTCAATTTAAGGGTGGTAGATAGCAAGGAGGACTTAGAAAAAATCTTTACCAACACGCTATGGTTCTTATCACGATTTTTTCCTTTACTGAAATCTTAACCTTTTCCAGATCAGTTTTCTAGTTTCCATATGAACCAGTATACAACTTTTAGCTGAGAACTTTGCAGGTCGATATAACTACGACAAACGTCGTTGTATTGTAAATGTCTCAAAGGGTCACCGGACTATTTACCATAAAGTAAAGTGCCGTCATTATGCCGTTATAAAAAATATATACCCATTACTTCCATTGATAGAAATCAATTCACAAACTGTAGTTTTTTTAAGTATCTAGTTATTATTATATAACGCCTTCTTGATTATTTACTTCTATTAAATTTTAATGGATTGTGATCGGTAAGTCAATGTAATACTTTGTTTTAATTTTTAGTATACCTTGACAACGTGTCTCCATGTCAGCAAAGAATCCTGGATAAGGCTGTTCGTCACAGTAGAAGTTAGTGTACGGGACCGCTCCTAGAACTGGATAGTCTGTACCAGGTTTGCCTGAAAAACAAAAAATCAGATATTAATATAAAACGATTTCAATGTTTATATAATAAACAAAATATTCCATTCATTTTCTACAAAATTTTCATTAAACTATGCTAACAAAACATATTCTGAATTGCCCAACCCCTAAATAAAATCAAGTGAGAAAAATGTTAGAGGCAAGAAACCTAGTTAACATTTTTTAATTAAAACTAAATTCACATGAGCACGTTTAATTCTTTTGTATTAATATTTTACTATACATACACTCATCAAAAAACATGTACTAATTTAAATTTTAGGATGGTTCTTCACATTATAACGTTGTATTTTATTTTTAAAATAATATCTTTAGGGTTCTATGATGTAAAATATCAGCTGTTGTCTTTATAAGTTATTTTAATAACAGAAATGAACAATATTAGAATATACTGTAGAAACTAAGATAAATAAGAAACTAAACTTTTTTCTTACAAAATGAAATTTCTAAAGAAAATGTATTTATTGTGAAAGAATAGAACAATTTAATACAAAGTATGGTCTCCTCTGCTATTCAGAACTTGTCGGCAAAATGAAAGAGACCGTTTATGTCATTTTGCGGTATTCGCTTCAAAACACGTCTCTGGAGCATGTCCCATACGTACTCGATGGGGTTGAGATCTGGCGATTGTGCAGGCCAGGGCAATACCCGGATGTTCTCCGTTGCAAAGTATTCACTGGTTCGCCGAGCTGTATGTGAACGCGCATTGTCATGCATTAACCTAAAATCGGAGCCAAAGGTTTGTGCAAATGGGTAGACATAAGGTCTGAGAATATCCTCAATGTAATTTTCAGCATTCATGTTTCCATTTACAAAAACGAGCTCAGTTCGCCTGTTCTTCATAATACCCGCCCATAACATAACTGTTGAGCCGCTGTATGGATGAACTTCCTGAACGCACCTGAGCCTTTCAGTATTTCCGGGCCGACGATACACTCGCACCCTTCTTGTATCAGGCTTAAACCCGAATCGCGACTCATCGGAAAACATAATTTTATCCCATTGTTCCTGGGTCCATGTTATGCGTTCTCTACACCATTCATATCGACGAGCGCGATTCCCGTGACGTATCGGTGAGCACCTGATTGGGTGTCGAGCTCGTAGGTCGTACTCAAGCAGTAGATTTCGCACAGTTTGAGGACTTACATCAACACCATGCAATAAGACACTAACTAGTTTTATATAATGGAAATTACTCATGAGAAAGATTTGAATCAATATGTTACACGAGAGACACTACATTTATTTATTGGATATTTATATCGCAAGAAGACATTTAATGAATACGGTTTATAAAGATACACAAAAGTACGACCAAGGACGGATTCAGGAGGGGGGTAAGAACCGGTACAAACGATCACTACAGGTACAGTCACCTTTAACCCTTGTTAATCCGTGACGAAACGATAATAGAAAATTACCGGCTTTATTCAACAAAGAACTTTACTTCCTATTTACCCGTGTATATAGCTATATTTATAGAATAAAATAAATACTGTATGTTCTGTAATAACTTATGTCACAATGTGATTTTGTCAGTAATAATTTTGTAAATAATAACAATCATTACATAGTATAAAACAAAGTCCCCTACCGCGTCTGTCGGTCTGTCTGTTCGCGATAAACTCAAAAACTACCGAACGGTTTTCGTGCCGAATTTTCATGCGGTTTTCACCAGTGGATAGGTTGATTTATGAGGAACGTTTTAATATATAATTCGTCAAGGATTTTCTCATAATCAGAGCGGGACAACGTCTGCCGGGCCCGCTAGTAAAAAATATTTGTAAGTCTTTATTTAAATTCAAAAGTATGTGTCAACTACGTAATCGCCTTTATTACATACTAGCTATGCGCGCAGCTCCGTATGAGTTTGTTAATATTAATTATGGGTACTATTTATTCTAATACATAGTTGAGCTGCTTATATACATATATATGAAGCAGATGTATTACAGCGCCATCTGGTAGCGAACTATAGTAAACCTACACATTGTCTACGGTCGTATTAAGCTAGATTTTATCTATACCTTGGGATGAGTACTTTTTTTCTAACGTTATGTCCCTTTTTGTACACCTGACAACGTGTGGCTAAATTTCATAATGATTGGTTGAACAGTTAAGGCGTAAAAGCATGATAGACAAACACATATTCGCATTTATAATATTAGTAAAGCATGGTAATTGGTTAAACTATGTGGGAGTTTATCGACTTAATTTTATATTTGTCTTGAAATCATCGTTTACAAGGCTAATTCTTTTAACTATTTATTTTACAATATAATTAAAAGCTGTAGTTTTTTTAAGTAACTATTTAGTTGTATTTGCAAATAATAACACTACAAAACTTACTTAATTACCCATTTCTTTAGTCCTCATTTCAAATACAAAAAAAAAGAATCGTAATTTTATGTTGAAAATCAACATTTAAATGTAATCAGATCACGTAGGCATGCTGCCGAAATACGTCATATGATGTGATGAATCTATGATCTAACAACTACTCGGTTTTGAATCGTCTCAACGTGCCAAGCCAGTATTTTTCGCAACGCATTTTTTATTGCATTCTATTTTATGCGATGATAAATGACTTTTGATAATATGATGAATTGGTAACGTTATCTGATGAAATAAATGTAATGCAATAAGACACTAACTAGTTTTATATAATGGAAATTACTCATGAGAAAGATTTGAATCAATATGTTACACGAGAGACACTACATTTATTTATTGGATATTTATATCGCAAGAAGACATTTAATGAATACGGTTTATAAAGATACACAAAAGTACGACCAAGGACGGATTCAGGAGGGGGCCACAGGGGAATGTGGACAAAAGCACCCCAGCCCCCGTCCCAGATAGTTTAAATAAATTGAGGAGCTGAGAGAAATGAATACCGACTACACAGTATATTTTTGAGTACATTAACTATTCAAAGTAACAAATCGCAACATATCACGACTGAGTATAGAAAAACTACAAAAGTTGCTGTCCTATTTAAGTGGCAATTATATGGAGGATATTTCGTAAGGTATAGAAGATAGGTAGGTAGATAGGACTATATCTACCTATATAGATACCTATATAGAAGTATCTACCTTGTATTTTAACTTTGATGGGAGATTTACGAATTTGGTGATAGATGAATGAAAATATAGTTGTGTCAACTATTTTGCACATTTCCTGTGACAATCAGCATTACCTAGCAATCTTTCTCTACATTACGCTGGTTAGAAAGATATATCTTAGCAGAAGTATCAAAGAGGATCGTCTAAATGGACTGGCCTTAATATATATCTATCAAGCCCTTACTTCAATTATAAAGCCTGGAGAAGTACTAGATATCTTCAGTAGAAAACATATAATTAATTTATGTGTAAATTTATTCTTAACTGTTTATTTCAACATTTAAAGGTATTTTATAATTATTGTTGTATATAATTCATAAATAATTAATCCCAAAGACTAAATGGAATGTTTCTTATTTGTCTGGTCTTTGTGCCCCCCAGAAATAATTCCAGGATTCGCCATTGACTACGACTATAAGAAAAAAAATTAACTTTCATTATCTAATAATAACAAATTGAGTTCATGGTTATATTACACAGTATCGTATAATCTTAGTCTTGGCATTGATTGTCAACATTATAGATAAGATCACTAAACAATTAACTTTAGGACAAACGTATCATGAACATAGAAGGGAAGAGAAAACATTTCGTAATTCTAAGAATGGTTCAACTTGTGTAAGACATAAAAGTCGAGACATAGATGTACTTTATTAGCCAACATTGAGAATTGACTAATTTAAATATGTCGGAATCGACAATAAATGCGTTATCCATATAATCATCTCATTTAATTTTTTTATGAAAAAAATGTTTAAAACGTTGTACGGGTAAGTGAAAATTTTGGGTAAAAAAATCTCTATATTAAAAAGCGAGGGAGTTAATGAGACACAAAACAGTAGGAATATATTCAAAAATATTGAAAGATTGACGTTTAATTGCTATAGCTTCTAGGGGAAAATGAATCTTTTGGGTAAAAAAAAACTCCATATTAAAAACCGAGGGAGTTAATGAGACACAAAACAGTAGGAAAATATTCAAAAATATTGAAAGATTGACGTCTAATTGCTATTTTGTTTAATTACATGGCCGTACTCATAGTAGCCGCATCCTGATTTTGTTTGAGACGTTTGTGTCTGAGATAAACATACCGACAATATTTCTAATTTAAATATTATTTTTCACTGAAATGATAAGAGTCTAGTATATATAATATTGTTTAAAAACATATACAAGAAGTCGTAATATCTTCTTACTAAACCATTACACTGGTAAGTGTGAAACAAACCCATTCACAGATAAATGTCATTTTAGGAAACAAATTATAAGGTCTCTCTCGGTTGCATACGGTACAAACGAGGTGCGAAGTAAATCGACCCTACCAATTTTAAGGTTAATACAGATGGAAGGTCACAACACACTGACATAATAATTTTATGCATTACACTGGCATAGTGATTTCATGTTTTTACGTTGACAATGACTAGAGGTCAACCATATTTTACTGATCTATACATATTAGTATATAATATTTAATTGATGGTAAATTCTGGGACAATAAAAAATTACTATTTTTAATTACAAATGCCAATTTCAAAATACTTAACCAAATCTCGAAATTGCAGATCATGTTTGAATTTTTTTTTTTGATGTCAAATCTTTTTTTAATTTGTTTGTAAATTTCATGGCTTAGTAAAAAAAAGTTCGTAGAAATCAAAACAAATTTAGAAATATATTATTTTACATGAAAATTATGATTTTACGATAAATAATCTGTTATTTTTCAATGTTTTGTAATAAATCAGGTACTTTTTTTAGGCTTATGCTGCCAACAGTCTATTGTCCTGTGCCTCATGTGGTCTACATTCGTTCGTATGGAGCCTAAGCTTTATGGTTTTGGACAAGTCCATGGGTTAAACTCAAATCATTCATCAACCCTGACATTAGAAATGCAAGTGTGAATATGTTTGTTACACTTTGCCGCCTTAATTACTCAACCTATAATCAGGATTTTGCATACACTTTTTTTTATATCATAGATGGCAAACGAACAGATGAGTCACCTGATGTTAAGTGATCACCACCGTCCATAGACACTTGCAACATCAAAGGAGTCGCAAGTGCGTTGCCAGCCTGTGTTTGGGGGAAGGGGAGGGGATAGGAGAGGGAGGTAGGCGTTCTCACTGACCAAAGGAAACGCAACAATGCAAGCACTGTTACTTCACGTCGATTTTCTGTAAGAGGGTGTTAATACCCCGGGCGAGTCGACCCACTCATGCTGAAACCAGTAGCAGCATCAGCGTGGCTCTACCACCTACCAATACCTACCTACCTACACATTGTTAGCGGTAAATAAAAGTACATATAGTAGTATTCAACCTGTTCCCGAAGGATAGATCAAGTCTACATTAAGTCTACATACGTACATTCTAACATTAATTTTATATGTCTAGTCTGTCTAGTTTATAAGAAGATTTATGTAAACACTTTCACACTTTTAGAAGGAATTCGTATTAGTTACGACTTTTGTAATATTTTGGAATAATCACTAGGTTTTCATCAATTATGAACGGTTTAGTTAACAGTCTTTCTCAACTCAAACTAAATATATACATTCGTAATATCTTCTGTAATAACAAAAGGTATTTTATTTGGTTTCTCATTATTTAAATTTTTATTTTTACAGATAGAACTTCATCCTCAGCATTTCATTACATTTTCACTCGATTTATTTTATATATTTATTTATTTTACATGCCTTTAAATTTCCAATAAACTAATGTGCACTGAGCTTGTATTTAGAGACCTTTGTCCAGTACTGGACAATTAACTGCTGATATGACTAGATTTTCACACCAAACACGTTTTATGAATAGACATGCTATTGGGCCGATTTTTCAATTTTTTTTTAAATATGTAAAATTGATTTTATTTAAATCTACTCAAAAATCCACCAAACTTCTTTGAATACCATTAGATACCTACCTAATCATGGATTGTCATAGTACCTCAATCAGTATACGTACATTTCTTATTTTATTTTGAGGAGTTCGCCGGTACATCTTCAATACCCAAGGTCCAATGCCAACGAAATTAAAATGATCTCCTCTGCATTATTGAATGAGACCTCCTTGAAAATATTCCCTTTCATATAAAAAATACATTTTCCAATTCGGTTTATAAATAACGAACTTCTGAAGTAACAAACATTTAAAAAAATACAACCTAATTGAGAACCTATTTCCTACCAGTTATTCTCAATAAAGAATGTATCGATCGACTGCTAGAGACTTCAAAGTTTATTTTAATTTTTTTGAGTAGAGTAAGTAGTAAATTAATAAAATAGTAAAATAAAGTAGTAAATTAGAGGTATTTTTTTCTTATATTTTAAGTTTTCGCTCCCCGTATTTTAAATGTAGGTTTTAAGTTCCGGAGGTTCCACTCGAACCTGCCACTTAATGTTATATCCTGTGTTCTGTGTTTTTTGTTTAACTGTTGTTTTTGAACGATGGATTTGTTTATTAACTAACATACAAAAACTGTCAATTATTTAATCAATTAGCTTTCCATATTATAGATATGTAATATTGACCATTAAAATAACTGCACTGTATCTTAAAATTTGTAAAACTTTTCTGTACATGATTCTACAATTATTTAAATATGGAAACAAATTAAACAGTACACCATAATTTTATATTTCCTTGTAGATATGTTCTGTTTTGTTTGTCTGTGTTTCAAAATAGAAAGTTACGCGACACTAGTATGCCCATAACCATTTAATTTACCCACATATTTGTAATCTTTATTAAATATTGCACACTTTAGTTCATTTACATTCATATTCTCGATATATTCATTTTATCTTGATGGTCTTGTTTATTGTACATCTTCAAAGTGCAAACCGGCTCTACTGGATTTACAAATTAAGTCGGTTTTATAGAACAAGCTCATTGAAATATATTTAGAAGTGATTTCATGTCAGTTTAGAATATTCCAACGTATATACGCCTTATACATATGTGTTGTTTTTTGTATTCATATTTCCACAAGCATCAATATTCCGTTTAGAATTCAGACCTCCGATTTCAAGATAATTCCAATATACGAATTATAGGTATATTATATATATAACGCTAAATAGAAATAAAAACAATTAGACATGAAATAATAATAAACACGGCTATATTGAATGTACACAGTAAGTATTCGAAGGTGTTACCTCTATTTCATTAATAATAGCTATGTATGGCCAATGAATAGCGCAACGTTGTGCTATGTCGCAAGAGATCCGAGGCTGCATCGCACGGCTGCTAAATGGGGAAGTTGATGTATTCAAATGCTAGCAACTTTGTCCAAAGTATTTTGGACTTTAAATCGTTTGAAATATAAATTTAATTATTATACAGTATGATCTTTTTATACCAGGTCGTTTAAATAAATTGTATCGTAATAACTCATTTGTTTTCCATCTATAGTCTATCTATAAATACATTTCATAATTACTTTTGTTTCGCGTTCACTTCTAATTAATAAGAATTGCATAATCTAAAACTAGTTATGAACTATATATTCTACTTAGACATAGAGTAGAAACATAGATAAACACTGAATAATAGAATACAAAAAAAAATACTTGGCAATTTTCCTGTTTCATATGAACTCGTAGCACGATATACCCTTACACAAGACTGCCTTCGTCTGACCTCAGGTATCGTGCAGAATGTCACGGCGATTAGCTAATATTTTAATATAAAAATACGATCTAAGTAACTTAAGTAATTAATTGAACATTAAATTGTATAGTCGTATTAAGTAACAAGCGAAAAAATTTTATAACATCCTTGTTGATTACTCATTTATAATAATTGTATGACACATAGCGTTACCAAAATACTCCATGGCCATTTCCTGACAAGTTTAATGAAAATTTAAGCGTTTCTACGGCAATTTTTGGACAATGTAATGACGCGTGTCAGATTTAATAAAATATTATTCTACTATTGGATACTGTGTATTTCTATTCACCAATATACCTATCGCCGTTTTATTTTATTATCTTTGTATCACAAAAGCATTTTGATGTGAAACATCTATAAGCGAGAGAAAACCAGATTGTTCGTATGGCGATACCGTGGCGATACAGGCCGTGGTGTGTGTGTGAGACGTGGCAACGCGATGCCATGCGCAAGTGACTGTGCGCAATCTTTCTTGCCGCACTGACCTACCTATGCGCATACCCATAGTGTAATTTGAGAATTTGAGATTCGGTACATTCGAACAATTTCGATGTTTCACATCTGCCAGGCGTACCGTGACGGCTCATTTTTATCTTTATATATATATATTTATTTACAATTAGCAGTCAACAATCCAATGAATAATATATTAACAATAATAAGGAGGAGCATACAAAACTGAAAAGCTAAAACGCTTTATCACATTTGAGCTTGATCAAGCTTTTAAGCTTGATAAAGCTTACACTATTAATAATACACTATTAACAATTAAATCAAGTAACATTAAATATTGATAAACAACTAAAAAAAAAGACCAATAATAGACCAAGAACAGATGAAAAAGTGCAAATAAATTCACCTGTAAAAACTAAAATTAAACTATGGAAAAGATGGCAAATACAAGCAAGAATATTGAAACATAATTAACTGAATATGTTAAATTGGCATAAAATGTGATGATATAAAATGGGTTTAATTGTTGTTTTGAATTTAAAAGCTTTGACGTATCTGATATACATAGAAACTAAAAAAAATGGCAGCTTCGCAAACATTTTCTATGCAGTCATTATTTTTAACTTTTTATTATATATATATTAAAAAAAGAATATCTAACTGAATAACTGACTACGGGAAAAATAATGAAATTTCATACAAATCTTCATTCCCTCTTTCACCATCGTAGGGGTTGAATTTCTAAAATCCTTCCTTACTGTTCACCTACAATGGAAAATGAATACGCATGCAAATTTATACGGCCCCAGTATTTTCGGCTGTGCATTAGTATACTTTGATCTCACTTTTCCGTGACATAAAATTATAGTTGTTTTCAATGTGAGCTATGTGTACGATTTATATGTCATTTTCACGTGTTGGATACATAAAGATACGAAGTTGACATAAAAAACTGGCTAAATTATATAAGTATAAGTCTTTACGGAGTCCTTTAATATCTAAGGTAAATTTTATATTAATTTATGTACATAGTAAAATTGACAAAACTGTGTCAAGGTCGAGATTACTTGCTTCTATAGTTATAAGTAACACACAGATTTGAACAAACCTGTATGTAAAAATACCAGAAATTTATGAAAATTTAAAATAAGTACTTATAGTATTTTTAGGTATACGAGTGTTAAAACATTTTCTCTTTCATACCCTCCTACCTAATGAGCTGTGATAATGAATTGCGCAATTGCTCGATTTACAGCGTGTGCATTACATACCCAAAGCGGTACTGCATTACGACCTCGTTTCTAACGTGTGATTGTTAGCGTAATTATCTTTAACATATTACAAGAATATAATATTTGAACAACGAGAGATCAAGGTTCTGTACTGCACGATACCATGGTCCCATGAAAATTATGCCATTTGTCTCCATTACAAACCTTACATTCGTTTTGTTTATATTTTGGTGTTAGGGATAGTCGTAAATTTGTTTCATAAAACCGTGTCATAAAAAAGACATTGTATTTGTATAGGTTCTTAAAGATATTTGTTTTTACAATTTCACATATGAATGAATGAAGTAGTAATTATGGTTCATTTCTAAGGTATATTGTATCGTTATATCAGGTTATACGAAACCATTTCCAATCGAACATGTCTTTGAGACATGATGTATATATACCTCTTGGTAGTACGTAACTTTTACTGACTTTTTATAGGATGAGATCCCCTAATTAAAATATTTTATCAACCGATGGACACTAAGAAAAGCTGAATACTTCTACACCGCAGACCCTTGAATTAACAATATACTTTAATAAAATAGTATTACAGAAATAACTTACATAAGTTTTTTATATAACAATACATTTCCAATGCCAAACAATCAGCCTGGAATAACAAAAAAACCCAATACCGAAATATTGCGATATAATTTCCTAATCACTCAACTGTTATTAACGTGCATCTCCCAGTTTGCAAAACATCCAATCTGTAGCTACTCATTAAATTTTATTACGCTGTGCGGTGTATCGTATTCGTAAACAATCAAAACTTATAGTTTACTCTCATATCTACGACCCAATTGTGACCACACTATATACGTTTTTTTGTAGGTTTTAATGTTTGACCACAATCTCACCTGATGCCAAATGACTACGTAATCAAAATCAAAATACTCTTTATACAATTTAGGCCCTGAGAAGGCACTTATGAACGTCAAAACTACCACCGGTTCGGAAAACAACCCAGTCATCGAGAAGAACCGGCAAGAAACTCGATCTGGTTTATCTTTTCATTTTGTTTTATTGTAGCACGGCAAAGTGACTGCACTATGCCTGATGGTAAGCACAGTACAGTCCAAAAACAACGGCGACCACCGAGTGACACATTATCCATCGCCGGTCGCCATTGTCATGCCGGCCTGCGAATAGCTGGATATGCACAGGCTAATCCCGAAACGTGACCCACAGAAGCGAATCACTATGACGGGCTTTTTCGCCATTGTAAAACCCTACCATCCCGCTTTCGCCATTGCCTTGTCCGTTATTCACGTGCAGGTGAGGTTTGCTTGGATGTCTCGAGCCTTATGATGTTATTTGACACCCCTTACACCCCATAATACATATTTTTTTAATTAAAACATAACATAGTCTAAGATAGTGGACACACTAAACCTAGAGAAAGACTAGCTCTCAAGGGCAAATGGCGAAACAAATCTACAAGTGCTTGACGACAGATTATCAACTTGAGAACGATAGTTAGCCAAGCGGCCTTAGAACAAGCTCTACCACTATGGTATGGGTTTGTAGGAGCCTCGGCTCATGACTGTAAAAGTCTAGACTGACTTGGACAGCGTAACAATAAAACTCGGAGTGCATAAAATAGACTCTGTAATTTAAACTCCATATTATATTTATACAGACAAGCGATCGTTCAATTGTATGAACGACATTCTATTCATAATATATTCAAACATTTCAGCCAGTCCGCCGAAGAGGATGACATACTTGGTAGCTATGTTCAACATGATGTTTTCCTTCTTTTTTTTATGTCATAGGTGGCAAACGAACTTGTGGGTCACCTGATGTTAAGTGATCACCACCGTCCATGGACACTAACAACACCAGAGGAGTCGCAAGTGCGTTGCCACCCTTTTGGGGAAAGGGTTAGGAGGGAGAGGAGAAACGAGAGGGGAGGGAGGTGGGCCTCCGGCGCTCTCACTGACCGAACGAAACGCAACAATGCAAGCACTGTTACTTCACATCGGTCTATGAGAGGGTGGTACTACCCCGAGCGAACCGACCCACTCATGCTGAAAGCAGTAATAGTTTCAGCGTGGCTATACCACCATACAAAACCGAAAGCTCAAAATCTTTTGACATCTTTTGACCTTATGTTGATCGACGTGGTGTCCAAACACACTAACCACTGAGCCATCATCGCTTCAATAATCGTCATATTTTAAATGTACGAATATTGTTAGATGCAATGTATTGCTTCTGATTTTAGTAAATTAATATATTAATCAGATCATATACACAAAAAGACTAAAAAGGTTTATAACTATTTATGTGAAGAACTTGCATTTTTAAGACTGTAACATAGTAAGTAAGTATGTTTGAAAATGCATCTCCAGTGAAAATTTATTGGGAGTTCTATTAGGATTGCCGATCGCAAAAACTCTAGATACCACTTTTTTTGTTAATAAAGTTATTTATAAATAACTTAATACATTTTATTTAAAGTATTCTTTTTAAATTAAGTATCTCATTTATTATATGCAATATTCATGATATTCACTAATATTATACAGCTTTTACATATATATCTACACGCCTCTGCCCGCGACTTCGTTCGCTTGGAATAGTTGCTCTGGGCTAACGCTAACACGCAACGGATGCTCTCAAGAGGAAAAAAAACCCGATTTCAAAATATTTTTAATTGGTGCTCCGCTCCTATTGGTCTTAGCGTGACGATACATAACACTTTACATAGTCTATAACCTTCCTCAATAAATGGGCTATATAACACTGAAAGAATTTTTCAAATCGGACCAGTAATTTCTGAGGTTACCCCCTACAACATCACAAACTTTACCTCTTTATAATATTAGTATAGATAAAATAATATTTTTTAACCACACATCAGTTTAAAATGGCACAATCAATTCGAATGTATTTTATAGATTAGCACATGAAGGAGGCAATATGTAAGCTATGTATTTAAAGAAATAATTACAATATAATTATAAATAAGAAATATATAAGACAGCACAGTACAAACCCAAACAAGATACGTAGTTGGCGTGAAACATCAAAAGCGATTCGTGTGAACGAAATCGCGGACATCATCTAGTCATTAATAAACATTCGAACATCCGCTACCATATCAATAAAATAAAAATGTCGAGGCCAAAACCAGACCAAATAATTTAGTATGTTCTAAAACGAAAATTATTAAAAAACACTATGCATCAAATAGTTCACTTTATCTGTTATTTATTACAAATTCTTAAGTGACCTCAAGGAATATAAAACAAATCTGCTTCATTCTACGTAATCTCCATTACATACTGAACATATTAGAGATGTAAAGTGACGATATATTTAATAAATGATTATAATAAAATTAGATAAAGAAGAGATAATGTCTGATATTCGTGTTGCCAATAAAATAATATTTCGTAAATAATAAATAACTTCCTACTTCAGTTTATAAATATGAGTCGCCCAGATATAAAATATGAACCGAGATGTTTCTAACAGATACAATAATTATTATTTTACTAATTTTATGTAGAACTGTTTATATAATAATGTGTAGTAATATTTTATTTAACTTCTAAATACAAATATATAAGGAGCATTCCACGTCACGGTTTGAATTTTTTTTTTATTCCTCTACTTTGTGATATGTTTTTCCCCTCAAAAATCCTAATGCAATTTATTTTTATTACTCGTTCAAAAGATATTGAATTAAAAAATATGCTATTTTTTAGTTTCTTGTACATAACTTTCTTATAAATAGTCTATATTTAATCTTTTTTTTAATTTAATTATTTTTACGTGGCCATTATAGAAAAAAATATATCTAAAATATTTAAAATCTTTTTTAATTTTAAACTTTAAATTGAGATTTAAAAACTATTTGTACCCTTTGGTATTTTTTATATATTAAATTTCTATCCATTCCTCCATTTTGAAGAACAGCTAGTAGCGAATTTTCTATAACTACTATTTATTATCGATTTTTGAAAAATTTAAATATTTAAATAAATAATTATTTAATTTTAATTTACTTACAAATATTTGCAGCTTTCAATTCTTACACAAAATTAAATATCGAAAACTAATTAGATAAGTCCACATATATTACAGTGTTAAAACGATCATCCATAATTTTCTATTCAATATGACTTTTATCAAATCTATTCAATAAAACTTTTAGCACCTACATTTCACTAGAACTTACAGTTTGAATGAAATAATGTATTTTCGAAGAACTTAACAACTCACACGGGAAGTTAAGCTACAATTTTATTTTAGAGGAAATTTTAAACCTGAGTTAAAATTAATTTTTATAAAGAACAAGATGCAATTTAACACATGCAGATAAATAATTAATGTAATGTTACATGTATTATATTGACCAAATCGTGTTTGTTTTACATTCGGGTCTTCTTTGTAGAGGCTAGATAGTGGTGGAACCGACACGCTACATAAATCACTTCTATCAATGTATTGAGTGCGTCAATCTATTAACCTATATTGCACAAACATTTTTAATTGTTTATGAGCAAATTAAATCTCGGTCTGTTGGACGATTTTATTGATAGTCTAGATTATATAAATTACAGTTTCCGTGAATGTTGCATACGTTCATTTCATATCATTAAAGTCAGTCAGTCTTTATATATACATATAATAAGAATCCAAACCTAAAGTGTGTGTACTTTTTAGATTTTTGTATAAAAAATCGTTGCAGTGTCTGTCTGTTCGTTTGACACGCATCACTGCTAAAACCCTACGTTCATGATAAAACATCTTCAATAAAATCATAAAGTATATCTTCGAGTAAAATTTAGTCTTTGTTTCATTAAAATCAGTTCGGTCAATCAAAAGTTATTGTACTTTTAATGACGACGCGACTTAAGTACGAGCGAAAAGTAGATAAGTAAATGGACTTAGTACATTCAGATGACTTTATTAATCACTGTTTTTAAATAAGGTTCCACGCGGACGAAGTCGCGGGCACAGATAGTCTAATGTATATACACATATATATAAAGATTGAACTAAATTACCATTTAGCCAATTAAGTGAAAATTGGCATACGTAAATAGTCTTTCATGGAGGTTTTTATAAATAGTGTGACCGTGGTGAAAAATACTGTGTTGATATTTAAACCAAGGCAATATTTACACATTAACTGTTTGAAACAATTCAACTATTTATTACAAAAAAATAAAATATAACAAGTAATAACAGTAACAGATAATAAATGACGACTGAGCTGCTAGCCACAGATGATATCAGAGATATTATAGACTTTATTTTTATTATCTATATCTTTATGAACACAAAGTGTAAATAAAGACTAATATATTCCTATTTTGAAGCTTTAACCTGACCTTTTGATCTTATTGTAGCAGCTCCGATTCCGTAAATTTGTTCATCCAACAATTATTATAATAAATTTAGCACATAGAATTTCTTACATGTTTGTACACTCTATGTTGTATATTTCACTCTATTATGTCATCCCTTTATGTATGCTGTTAAAATATGTACTGTTAATTTCTGTTATCAACTCTAAACATAATTTTCACTTCTTTTATATAAAACTATAATTGATATAATACATATATTAACCATTTTTCAATATCTTAAATATTGCTTTTATAAAAATTATATTATCTTTATCATGCATTTTACTATATATTCTAAACAACTGTATTTTTCAAAGTAACGATGAACGGTGGGAAAAACAAAACAAGTTAAGTGTTAATTATACTTGATAAAGCAAATATGACAGTTATTTTAATATTTACTAAAAAAAATGCAATGTGACTAAAACCTTTTCAGAATGACATAAGATATAATCTCTATAATTGAACCCTTTCTTCGTTTATTGATTTGTTTTATCAAGTTTGCAATAATCAAATACATCACGCAAGTTAAAATTACCTATATCGTTTGTTCATCTCTTGGGTAGAAATAGTAATCGAGTAAAATGTTTATTTAAAACAATTCTTACCAGGAATAGCCATCCCAAGTACAAGATACTCTTTAACGGATGGGCTTAGGAAAGTATGAAGCGCAGGTACGTGGCCTGGGTCTGGATCAGGTGCGTCCAGGGCTTGTGCAGGCTCTCGAGCGACCGCCCCGGTATCTGCACGTACTCGCTTCACCCTTCCACCTTCCTCTCGGCCACCTTTTTAAATTAAAATGCTTGATAATCAATTGAAATTAAGTAGCATGTGTGAACTAAAATCCAATAAAAAAAATTTAATGATGTAACTTAATAAATTAGCATTTGCTTCGTCCACTCGCCCGCTAAAGCTGTTAATTTTATATTTATTACTTGATATATAAATTTATATATTATTACTTGTTTAGCAATACCGAATGAAGGTTTTACTTTGCGTACTTTCTTCCAATGGGCAATTAACAGTGTGTTAATTATAAAATTAATAATAATAAATAAAATTGATATGGTATATGCATATCGGCATGGGATAATACACTGTTTATAAGATTTTATTTAGTTTTATTATGTTGTTATTATTCATAATTAGGTACTATTTTATTTTTTATACTAGTTTATTCTACTATACTATTTGTATGTACAATAAATTATTTTTTAATTAAAATTAAATGTCATAGGAGGCAAACGTACAGGCGGGTCACCTGATGTTAAGTGATCATCGTCCTCCATGGACGCTAGCAACACCAGGAGAGTCGCCAGTCTGTGTTTGGGGGGAGGGGGTGGGATTGGGAATGGAAGAGGGGAAGGGGAGAGAGGGGAGGTGGGCCTCCGGCGCGCTCACTGACCGAACTAAACGCAACAATGCAAGCACTGTTACTTCACGTTGGTTTTCTATGTGATGTGGGTACTACCCAGGCGAGCCAACCTATTCATGCTGAAACCAGTAATAACTTCAGCGTGGCTCTACCACCTACAAATATTACTAATAAGGAGAATTAATGCAATTTCAAAATAAGGTTGCCCAAGTTTTGTTTTTCCTACGAGTACATATATAATACAATATATATAATACAATAAATATGTATTTATACATCCTTATACACAAATTACTTAATATATAAACAGTTCAAAAATCTTTTATTTATACATAAAGTTACATCATAGCATTTGCTTTCATATTAATACCGTCTTTTACAAAGACGGATCAAGGCTGGCAACCTAGGAAACGTATAAAATGTAACGAAATTACTATCGCAGGACCTCGTTCTAGTCAAGTTCGCATAAAATAATATTTTCCCTTTAACCATACTCCTTTCAAATTCGCATTAAAAAATATATACCTATTCATTGTCATAAGTTTGCTTAGTGTGGTTTGGTACCTTCATGACCATAATTCAGGATCTGACGCTGAACTGTTTTTTGCAGCGCTTATATAAGAACACACTTCGACGTATTTTTAAAACATACAAATATATTTCTATAGATCATACGTCACTGTTTTATAACAACGAAAACTATATATACGTGTTTATATTCTTATGTACTTATCATTTTCGTGTTTTACTACCTGAATTGTGCTAATTTTAAGGTTATAAAAACCAACTTGAGAAATTAACTGCAACTCAAATTACAAATGTTAATTATCTTAAAAAGTGTTATATTTTAAAAATGCATATCTATAAACTATGGATGGTGAATTGAAATAATAAAAATATATACCTGCAGTAGAATAATTTAACATTTATGAATCGGTATCATGGCAAAATATTCATTATTTTAATATTACAAAACAATGACATTTAGATATACCTATCGATTTAATTGGTTTAAAACATATATAAAAATGGCTTAGCATCTTTTTGTATAACGTGGAACAGACGCAAGTTTAGATACAATGTTACCTTTGGAAAACTTGAAGTCCCAATTTAATTTAGTCGAGGGACAAAATATCTTTATTTCGAACGTTAAATTAGGTTAAAAAACGTTAGATTTGACATCGTTAAATAATATGACCAAAAAGATTACAGTAGTACATTTAAATTAAATTAAATTACATTAAATAAAAATTCAATTAAATTAAATCCAGTTTTAATCGTTCATATTACATGTTTAGTTTTTTTTTAATAATTCTAGTTTTTATACACAGGCAAAGAACTTCAAGTTTTGCCGTTCATAAGTTTTTTAGATTATTTTGTACGATCTTCATATTTTACATGTACAAAATTTGAAGATCTTGAAATATAACGTAAAATATTAGAAACGGCTAAAATTGGATTTAGCTCATTTTGAATCATAACGACTCAATTATGAAAATTCTGAATAAAACACAGTACTCAATACGTACCTGTTATCGCCAAAAAGGATAACACTAACACAGTTACTACAGAAAATGCTTTCAAACCGTTCATTTTTATTTATATTGTCAAAGTTGTAATAAAATTTTATCACAATAACATATGTATACGTATATAACTCGATAGTGTCACAATCAAAAAGGCTTCGACCGGCATTGAAGTAAGCCGAAGGTCTCAGGACTGATAAATTACGAAACACGCTTATGGATTTGCTTTGTGGTTCGCAGTTAATAACCGTTATGCCGGTTGCGTGTTTTCTGTGGACTCCGTTTGATTTATACGCATTGCATAAGAGCGCAGCAAAAATCGCGTGCGCATTAAAAGACAGACGAGCGCGGTATGACCATTCAATAAGCACAACGCACGATCATCTCGCTCCATGAATCACAATAAAGACGAAACCTATGACCTCTAAACTTCTTTTTCAGTTAGTAACGATAGTAAAAAAACATATGCACGACAAGAGCCTTGACGACTAAATATGTTTTTTTTTTTAATTTTAAATATCGTAGTCTTTTATTATAGTCTATAGACTCTATAATCATACTTATTGAAATGTTTCTAAATAATATCATCACCGTCGTTTAGAAATATTTAGTGTTTTACCTAAAATACTCGTAATTTCTTGTGCCATATACATCTAGTGTCGGTTCTAAGAATGAGCAGCCCGGAAATTTGCCCGATAAATTAATATTTCAGGACGTATTTTGGCTATCAGGCTATAAAAGTTTTGTGGCTGATAGTTATTTGGGACTAAATACTTATAAATAGATAGATTATTACCGTTTACTGCTAAATATCATTTTATTTATTTCTTCGAAACACCAACAAGATTTTAACTAAGACAGTTCAATACATAGGTACATTTGGAAATAATGAATGAAGAATGAATCAATACCAGTGCAATATTAATTATAGGCATCTACTACTCATTGTTGCTGTAGAGTATGTAAAATTTAATTAAAAGGCTAAAAGCAAAAAGTATATTAACCACATGTAAGTAGATATTTTCGTTTTTTTGGTTATTTATGTATCTCTTTATATTTAGTGAGACTGTTTGCGAAGATGTCTAGATATTATATTATACGTTTATATCTAAATATATGTTTTATTAAAATGTATATAGAATTATTTGATTTTGATTAATTATTTGAAAATATAGAGTATATAACATTATTTAAATAAAGCAGCAATTTGTCTGTCGGCATCAACGAAAAGCGCTCGCTAGAGTAAGCAAGCACCTGATGTCTATTACACGCGACAATAGACGATTGAATAATTAGTGATTACGAAAATTATGAAATCAGTCCTTGCGGCTTCTCGAAATCAAACACAATTTAATCGTTTATAAGAAATACTTATTCAAAAGCCTTGTGCCTACTCATTGTATCATTTAACACACCTGCTATTAATTAAGGCCTATTATGAGTTAATTTCATTGAACAAAATCAATTTGACGGTTTAAATATTCAAATAAAACAAATTTATCGCTTGACCCCCTTGATTTCTATTGCGCGGATTGGTTTTATAAATTAACGAGCTGTAACAGGTTTCGTGCGGATGTACTAGCGAAGAAAATGACACCAAATCTTCCCTTTACAGTACGACCATGTAATGAAATGGGACGATAACTGAACGTCAATCTGTCAATTTTTGATGTGAAACATTTATAGGCGGAGGGTAAACCTGATTGTTGGCGTGGCGAAGCAAAATACGAACTTTGCAGTATTAACGAAATGAGTAAAAACATTTGCAACCCTATATGTATAATACATAACATTCAAATCGTTTTGACGGCCACTCGTTCTTCTAGTGTTACAAGGCATGCGCCGACGCGACTTAACGCAATAACTATCAGTAATTGTTATGTAGATAAATATTTACTTAATGCATGATGTTTATAAGTATTGTATTTGTCTTTGTGTATTTCTGATACATATGTAGATGTACACCCCCCACCGCACCTCCCCGTACTCCGTACGGTATGAACGTTGTATGCATCAACAGTAATAAACTAGCTACACTCAATACCTGTTGTCTCATTTACCTCAAGACACTTCAATTTCAGTAGCCGACTCTGAAAGAACTAAATCTATCTATATTATAATAAAACTGTAGCAGGGCCAAATCTGTACATTGAATATTTTTTGAAAATTTTGATAGGGGTAGGCTTTGTTATCGATATAGAAGCCAAAAATAACCCTTTTAAAATTTTTGTCTGTCTGTCTGTCTGTCCGTCTGTCTGTCTGTCTATCTGAACCTGAGAAATGATTTGTAGTACCACTGTGTCAGGGAAAAATATAAAGCAGTAGATTTTACACAGTTAAAAATTGGTTCTGAGTTGGCGTGGTGATTAAGTCCGTGTCTTTCTCTCGGGAAAAAGCTTTTGACCCAGTAATGCTATTCTTACAGACTGACCTTATAATGTTATACCTTGATAACATTAATTACTTAATTATTCATGGAGGTGTAGTGCAATCTATATAATTGGAAATCAAATGCTGAATATATCCATAAGTGAATCACTTCAGAATGTACACAGAATGAAAATAGAAACATCTTCTTATATAGCTAATTTATTTATTGTTTATAAATGTCAGGGCATGGTATCCATGAAAGAAAATGTTTGAAAAATCATATGGAAAAGTGAAAAATTTGAGTTTCAAATCTCTATATCAAAAAGTGCATGAGACAGAAGACATTAGGGTGATTGTTAAAAATGTTGAAAAAACTAAGCCGTCACCGGACGCCTGGCAGATGTGAAACATCTAAATTGTTTTGTATAAGTTATATGCCTAAAATAACAGATTATGACAGGATTCAGCAATGGCATAATGAAAAGATAAAGCATTACAAATTTGTTCCATATTATATACAAAAATCCTTGTCGCATCGCGTCGGACCCATAGGGTCCTAAAGATGCCTTCTATCTGGGCGTACGTAAAATCACTTATGATTAGTTATTTTGATAAACCCGTGAATTATCCCAGTCCGTTAGTGGTATCCGCCGCAAAATATGAACCCGTACCGAACGCTGTACATTATAAAAGACGTCCGCGACATATTTTTACCGACCCTCCCGATGAAATAACGGCAGTGAATGATCTGTACAAGCCTGTCTCTCCAAACAGCGCGTGTTCACACCCACGCCCGCGTAACCGCAGATCACGCTGCCGTGGTGTGGGGGTCAATTTCGCTCCCGTACACCAGATTAGGCCCGCCTCGGCAGCGGCTCAAGCCTAGGTCCGTTCCCTGGGCGTGGAGCCCTTGAGTGCGCTGCTCGTGCGATACAGTGACACAAAATCTTACATCACTGCGACAAGATTACACATATCACATCCACACACGTGCACGCATACATGCTTACACATGCAAGTGGAAGGGTTTTATTTTTTCCCTTATCAAACTGAAATAGTTTAGAAAATTATCCGCACCACGGCAGCGTGATCTGCGGTTACGCGGGCGTGGGTGTGAACACGCGCTGTTTGGAGAGACAGGCTTGTACAGATCATTCACTGCCGTTATTTCATCGGGAGGGTCGGTAAAAATATGTCGCGGACGTCTTTTATAATGTACAGCGTTCGGTACGGGTTCATATTTTGCGGCGGATACCACTAACGGACTGGGATAATTCACGGGTTTATCAAAATAACTAATCATAAGTGATTTTACGTACGCCCAGATAGAAGGCATCTTTAGGACCCTATGGGTCCGACGCGATGCGACAAGGATTTTTGTATATAATATGGAACAAATTTGTAATGCTTTATCTTTTCATTATGCCATTGCTGAATCCTGTCATAATCTGTTATTTTAGGCATATAACTTATACAAAACAATTTAGATGTTTCACATCTGCCAGGCGTCCGGTGACGGCTTAGTTTTTTCAACATTTTTAACAATCACCCTAATGTCTTCTGTCTCATGCACTTTTTGATATAGAGATTTGAAACTCAAATTTTTCACTTTTCCATATGATTTTTCAAACATTTTCTTTCATGGATACCATGCCCTGACATTTATAAACAATAAATAAATTAGCTATATAAGAAGATGTTTCTATTTTCATTCTGTGTACATTCTGAAGTGATTCACTTATGGATATATTCAGCATTTGATTTCCAATTATATAGATTGCACTACACCTCCATGAATAATTAAGTAATTAATGTTATCAAGGTATAACATTATAAGGTCAGTCTGTAAGAATAGCATTACTGGGTCAAAAGCTTTTTCCCGAGAGAAAGACACGGACTTAATCACCACGCCAACTCAGAACCAATTTTTAACTGTGTAAAATCTACTGCTTTATATTTTTCCCTGACACAGTGGTACTACAAATCATTTCTCAGGTTCAGATTTCTTTGCAATAATTCTTAAGTTACCGTCCGCTTGTGGTGTTTCTAATTTCAATCACTAAATGTAGGTGAATTCAGAAAAAAACATTTTCGTATACGCCAGGGTTCAAGCCTGCGCGCAGTATCTATATTCTACCGGTCAAACCACTCGATCATTGCGACTATTAGCAAGACTATCTTATACACCATCGCGTTGCTATTGTGGTTTACCAAAATGAGTTCATAAAAAACCTTAACAACTTTAAAAACCGAAACCTCGATCTCCATTATATTAGTTATTATTATATGATAAAAACTACAGGGATGACCCCGGTTTGTCGACCCCAACAAGGGATCAGCTACTATGCAATAAAAAATAGTATCACTAATATCCAAAGGGGGGGTTCTTGTAGCAAATTACGGTTACGTTGAATCACTCAGACAAAAAATACATATAGATTATTGACATTCGTTAATAAGGAATCATAACCATCAAAATGTTATGTCATTTCCTGCTAATTCCAACCAACCTAAAAGCAAATTTACCATTAACTTTTTTACCAAAACTGGACCTGTTACTGACTCACTATTTTCCACCACAAAAAGATTTTTTTGTTATTAAAATTAGTTACCTATATATAAGATTAAAACATTCGCCGTTTTCAATATATGCGTATCACAGTAACTGTATTATATATATAGTATGTTTTGTGTAACGTGTCAAATTCAAAATCGAATAGAATATTTTCTCAGAAAAGATGACCAAAACGTTTCTTGGCTGTTTATAACATATTGCGAAAGAATGCTCCTTGATGAAACTAATAAAACATGATACCTATTACTTGGAGTAAACTGTTATTAAATTTATTTACGAGGCTCAATCACAGTTGATGGAATACATACTCTTTACTTTTTATGAACAACTGTAAAATGTAGTATAAAACATATTGATTTATAAAATATACATTCCTTAAAGTTTTCTATACAAATCTATATTTCTTCAATAACGTTAGTCTCTCGATGACAGATCAGGTCTCTGATAGCCAGACTTGTGGAATGTCCTTATAGTTCCATTATATAAGCCAATAAAGAGGGTCAACATGGAAATGAAAGATAACAAGCTGAATTCGTACAAGACTTTATTTTCTCAATCTAAAAGTTGTCTCAAAAGTCTCGTGAAATCTCGTGTCTTAAAATATCCAAGGGCACAATAATCATTATTTTGCATATAACTCGCTTGCTATGAGTTTAATGCTGTATATGATGAATATTGTAGGGTATAAAATTCTATCCAATTTTATTCGTAAATATTTTTGTACATTTAACCGTTTTAATATAGAAAGAGAAGAGCATGCAATACTTAGGTATTTACAGCATAAAGCAAGGTCAACTGTTAGTCCCGATAAACAATACGGCGTATAAAGTCTACATATTTTGAAATAATGTATAATTATTTATTCATTAATCTTAAGAGATTTCATGAGACTTTTGTAACAATTTTTAGACTGACACAATAAGAGTTTATACGAATTTAAAGCTTTGTTAATGACTACGTCCGGTTCCGCTACGACACACTCGAGAGGCGAGACTATAACCAACTATAACGCCATCGAAACTTTACCAGCGCCACCATATTAGAGATATATCTGGGGAGCTACTATTGACCTGCGATAGCGCGTTATTGACTATATCGGGGGTGTTACTAATGACCTCAAACGCTATTGGTTGAACTTATCGGCTGCTCATTATTCACGTAAGACGTCATTGGTTGAAGTTCGGCATATAAAGGGCAAGATGTAGTCGATCTATACGCCTGCTAGGTCCGATCACTCGGTGTGGAGCCCTTGAGTACGCTGCTCGCGCGATACAGTGACACACCAATACATCACTGCAACAACACTACACATATCACCTCCACACACGTGCACGCTCACACGCTTACACATAAAAAGTGGATGGGTTTTTTCTTTTTGTTTTTACCCGTATCGAACTGAAATAGTTCAAAAAATTTTCCGACACAAAATACACATAAGAGTTATTGAGACACGCATGCCTGGTACACATGCATGTTTCAATAACTCATATCTGTATGAATAGTTTAGCTTAACTTAGGTTAGCTAAGATAGATCGCGAATTGCATGCAACAGGTAACGGCCAAGCCGAGGTGTGCCGTGCACCCTTGAGCTAGTTACCCAAATGAAATCGGCTGAGTGCCTTAAGCACTCGCCTTAGTAGTCCGGTGAAGCTGTAGAGGCCTCCAAAAAGGCCAATAGCGTAGTCAGTTTAAGAAAAAAAAAATCGATCTATACGCGTAGTCCGGTGAAGCTGTTAAGACCTTGCTAGAGCAATAGTGTAGTCAGTTCGAGAAAAAAAAATCGATCTACACGCATTTCTGTGTGGAAGTTGTTGTAAGGCGAAGCTCTGCCCGGATAAATAGTCACAGTGCCTAAAGAGTGTTATTAGTTTCTCTGACCGATTGGCTGACTATACGTATTTTGTAACAGCTTATTATTTCCTATTTCAAGGTGAAGCCTCTAATGTAATTGGACTATTATAATATTGTTCGTTTGTTTCGTTTTACTTCAAAATATTTTAAAATTGATGAACGTGCAAAGAGGCAAATATATTGTTAAAAAAAGAAAAAATATACCTACCGGTCTGGTATCAACAATAATATAATTTGATTGGTCATCAAACGTGAATTAAACCAAGAAACTTACATATATTCGAGTATATTCTTGAATCACACAAAGAATATAAAATGGCATTTGACTTACTTATAGTTGGTCACACTAATTTAATTTACATTGTAATTCCCATTATGTTATTACGTACCTCGTATAGTCCGAGTCATCGTTTATGGCCGCTCTGAATATAGCTTTAAGTTCGGTCTTGCGCATAGTACAGTCAAGAGGTTAACACAAAACATATTCAGAATATTTTTATAGGAATGTAACATTTACGTTTATTAATATTTAACTAGTCTTGATATTATACGCACCGTATGTCTTAATTAATCAGGTTTAATGAATTATGACTCAAGTAGATATTTGCCTGTTACATTGTTGCTACTTTGTTGCTGCTTTGAGAAGATTTTTATGTATGTGAAATGAAAGTTTGATTCCAATTGTGTCGTCTTGTAAACGGTTTGACAGCTGGTTATGAAAACCTGTTTATATGAATTGAGCATTGAGCAGACATATACATACATACAAGTTATATAGATATATATAATATTTACAAGTAATTAGATATAAAAAAGAATAAACAATAAAAATTAAATAATTACTGGGGTAATTAAATAACAGTAAAAACTAGAAACGTGGTCGACCTAAAGAAACCTGGCGAAGATCTGTGCTTGCAGAGTGTACGAAAATTGGGCTTACTTGAAGCGAGGTGAAGCGTCAAGCCATCTACAGATCGAGATGGAGAAGCATTGTGTCTGCCCTCTGCCCCGGTAGTTTGGGGACATAGGATCTCAGGAGAGAGAGGAAAAACTACAAATGAACGAGCTCAATGATAAAGTAATAGATAAACCTAAAATATTAACAGTTCGCCCCATCATGTATTTGGCAATTATAATTAAATCCATTTAATCACCTGGTTTGTGAATTTTGGGTGATCGCTTACTTTAATTGAATGATCCCATTTATGCAGTATTTATTTCTATCTGTGGTATATATTTAGTAGCATATATTGTACAGATATTATGCGTGTTGCAATACCGTTATTGTGAATAAAATATATTCATAATAAATAAATAATTTGTAATAAAAATAAAAGAAACAATGCCTTTCATAGAAACAACATTATTTGAAATGGATCTTCTAATAATTACAAATATTCAAGAAAAAGAAAAAACGAAAATAGCAATAATACGTATTATCTACAACAAAGCAAATCTGATTTCTGAATGCGACAGTACTGCAACTAGTAATGACAGGACTCATGTGTCAACGTCGGTGAAATAGGGGGCGAGGTACGCGCAAGGGTGAGCTTGCACCCCTTTTACTTCACTTCGTCCCTCTTATACCTAAATTTGTGTTCTGCGCATCTACTTCAGAGCGGTTAAAATATTTGACGCGGACTATACTATATAATAGCTCGGTGCTAATTGCTGGCTTCATTTTCATTCTGTAGTATTATTCATGTCCCTAGGGCTGAATTGTACCATTTTTGTAGTGTTCATACAATCAAAGGCAAAATGCATTTTTCTGGTTATTATTATTGCACAATAACCAAACTGTGTCAATAACTTCAGATTAACACTACCATTTTCATAACGTATAGCGTATAAAATACGAAGTCTATAATCAAAATTATATTTGCAAAATTTACGTAGATTGTTAATACAGGGGTTACGCTCATATTACAAAACTGCAAAGAAGTATCAATTACAAATAATGTAACCACCTTGGCAACACTGAACATTAGCATGAAATATAGGTTATTAGTCTTTTTCCCGCCCAAATCTATCATTGCATATTAATCTTCAAGATTAGTCATTGTTGAAAGCCTAGAATATATTTTCATAACAAGAAGAGTTATTAAGCAGAAGAGACTTATTTATGGCATGAAAATGGCAGTAATAGTCTTTGAAAAGGACTGAGTTGCCAATAACGAAACAGAAAAAAAAATGTTTATAGGATTTTATTTTGATTACAAAAATACACCAATAATATTATTACCTTTTTAGATTTTGATAAATAAAAATGCACAATCTTCACCGGAAGAACGTACTTTTTTACGAGTCGAAGCGTAACTTTTAGCAATGAGTAACTTACAACACTACTACGGTCTTTCGGCGTAAATTTGTGAAAAGTTTAAACGTTTGATTTGAGTATGTTATAAATTAGGTTTAGAAGTCTTTTCATTTTCATTACGATAAAGAAAGGGAGCAATTTGAAATAACTTTTCGTCATAATAGATAATATTAAAACACCGTGAATCTTTTATAGAATTGTAAACACAGTCGAATTTAGCTAGTACCTACCTACACTAAGATGGACAGCAAAATAAAGAAATATTGTCCTAACTGCAGTCAACTGTATTTTCTACAATGTAAGTAAACTACTTCATAATTAAAATTCTATATATTTGATTTTATATAACTGTCATGTACACAATGAAAAAGAAGTGATCATCGAACTTCCTATTTGATTTTAATTTGAAAACAACGATTTCTATAAAATAACATAACTAAGAGCCGTACAAACATAACATTGGAAAAAATGACTTTATTTGAATAATGATGGTTGAATAAACAAGAAATTAGACAGCAAGCTCATTGGAATTTCATTAGAATTATATACTAAACATGTTACATATTATTTATTATATTTGTACCAATTATATCCATGTATGTATCTTCACGCTATATTTCTATAATTCTCCGGGTTGGGTAGTAAAAATGAAGAGTTGCATCCCTTATATGTTTCCTAATTTAACATCTGTTGCTCCATTGCCCGCTACTAAAAATTATTTCAAGCGGGTAATCATTTCCTGTTAAACTTCTAATTACTTCAAAATGGCCCATCATTTTGTTCCAATATTTTAGAATTCATGTTCCGCGCTTATGTTTTGAATCCAGTTGTGAAGAATAAGCAAGGTACAACAAGTATTACAAAACAAGGTGAAATATCACAAATTTATGAATAAAAAAAAAGTCACAGTACACATGATAGTCTGAGATCTATAAACAACCTCTTTATCTCTTAATAATGGATTTTATGTTTAATTCATAATCTTATGTTATTTGACTCTATATTTTATTAAACTTGTAATATGGCAGTAATAATCTACTAAAAGATTGGTTGCCAAAAAAAAATAATATTTCTTGTCATTTATTCCCTCAGAACAAACCAACCATAATTTTGTACTTATGTTGGTGGCACCCTTCTAAAATTTCGAGACCAGTCAATTCAAGTATCTCATTATTCTAATACAATCTACTAAAATAACTGTAGATATGGATCCAAAAGATGAAATTTGTAATGTGTTCATTTTCGTTTAATAACACCTCTTCCGACATGTCATGGTTCACATTTTTATAAATATTGTTATTACTAAATAACTTTCATTATATAGTCAGGGAAAGTAGTGTTTATACTTATATAGATCATTTAATAACATGATCAATAAAGCAAAATATCAAACTAATTAGTTACAGTTATGATACACCTAGATTTAATTAATTATGTATTTGGTGAAAAGTTTATGATACTGCACAAAATATAATAAAGGGAATATATTTGAAACTGACTTTGAAAAGGAAAATGTGCTTAATTCAGTTGTAATGGCAAGACTGTGACATTTATAAAAAAAACTGTGGGGTTGGAGGACCCCTGTCAGGAATGAAGTTCCAGGGACAGAGAGAGAGAGTTGTGCATTCACTTGCTCATGTGCTCATTTGATTACATTGCATACACACACAGCATATTTGTTACGTGACGATTTGTAATAAATCACACTACCCGTAAACCGTGTTAAGGAACTTAGTTCCAATAATTTTTATAACTCTTTTTTTTTTATTCCCATCCCATTTTAATTTCATTATCACTGAACCATAGATTTCAACAATAGACCAGGAAGCTCTTGCGAATTAAATGGAAAATGTATATTGATTGAGATATTGGTGAGTCTATAAAAATCCAAGAGTTAATAGGTACTATGGTCAAGAAAATTGTGGTGCAGTTTTTTTAAAGTTGTTTTTGTTGTTTTTTTCTAGTTTCTTAGTTTCTTAATCTGAAAATAAATATAATATTAATTATTTTACAGCATTTTCAAAGTCAACAAAATTAAATCTACCATTATTCCTATCATGTGGTCATTCAATGTGTGAAAAATGTATCACCAATATTATAAAATTTGAAGAGCCTATAGAATGCAAAGTTTGTCACAATGATACATTAATGTCTTTAGTCGTTGAAAAACTATTGTAAAAGGTACAAAATAACAACAGCTTAGAGAGGATCATAAAAACTGTAGAAAAATGCAAAATGGAATATTTCCTACAAACGCAAACAGATAAAAAGTCACGTCAATAACTCCTCGTGTCTTTAATTGTTCTGGTAAACAGTAATTTATGTTTATTGTATGTTTACTTTTTTAGATACCTGTTAATAATACAATTTCTGTTTTGCTTGTACGTGTGTTGTCCGATTTCGGTTGAAAAAGTTTTGGAATAGCTGTAACTATCAAACATATATGTAATTGATTTTAATAATAGTTAGCTAATTCCCGTTCGCTTCGTTAGGTATTAAAAACATGCCTACGTTCAATAGAATAAAAAAAGTAACCTCGAATCAAAATTCCTTTTTTTTTTTTTTTTTTATCGTGGGGAAATCCCTTATGGATACGCCACCCCCCCGGGGGAGAGGGTGGGTTATGTCCGACTCGCACAGACTAAAACCCCACGGTGTACCGACAGACCGTTTTACGATTTTTGTATTTTGTATTTAATAAAGATGAATATTTATGTAATGAAATAAATAAACAGACATTATTTATGGAACAAATTTGTAATACTTTATCTTTTCATTATGCCATTGCTGAATCCTGTCATAATCTGTTATTTTAGACATATAACTTATACAAAACAATTTAGATGTTTCACATCTGCCAGGCGTCCGGTGACGGCTTAGTTTTTTCAACATTTTTAACAATCTCCCTAATGTCTTCTGTCTCATGCACTTTTTGATATAGAGATTTTAAACTAAATTTTTTCACTTTTCCATATGATTTTTCAAACATTTTCTTTCGTGGAGACCATGCCCTAACATTTATAAACAATAAATGAATTAGCTATATAAGTAGATGTTTCTATTTTCATTCTGTGTACATTCTGAAGTGATTCGCTTATGGATATATTCAGCATTTGATTTTTAATTATATAGATTGCACTACACCTCCATGAATAATTAAGTAATTAACGTTATCAAGGTATAACATTATAAGGTCAGTCTGTAAGAATAGCATTACTAGGTCAAAAGTTTCTTCCCGAGAGAAAGACACGGGCGTAATCACCACGCCAACTCAGAGCCAATTTTCAACTGTGTAAAATCTACAGCTCTATATTTTTCCCTGACACTGTGGTACTACAAAACATTTCTCAGATTCAGGTCTCTTTGCAATAATTCTTTTGTCATCGTCAGCCTGTGGTATTCCTAATTTAAATCACTGAATGTAGGTGAATTCAGAAAAAATCATTTTCGTATACGCCAGGGTTCAAGTCTGCGCACAGTATCTATATTCTACCGGTCAAACCACTCGATCATTGCGACTATTAGCAAGACTATCTTATACACCATCGCGTTGCTATGGTGGTTTACCAAAATGAGTTCATAAAAAACCTTAAGAACTTTAAAAACCGAAACATCGATCTCCATTATATTAGCTATTATTATATGATAAAAACTACAGGGATGACCCCGGTTTGTCGATCCAAACAAGGGATCAGCTACTATTCAATAAAAAAAATAGTATCACTAATACCCAAAGGGAGTTCTTGTAGCAAATTACGGTTACGTTGTATCACTCAGACAAAAAATACATATAGATTATTGACATTCGTTAATAAAGAATCATAACCATCAAAATGATATGGCATTTCCTGCTAATTCCAACCAACATAAGAACAAATTTACCATTAATATTTGAATATTATATTTTCTTCAAATTTATATGGGACCACCTCTGAACATAACCAATTCAAATACAAAAATAATCATTAACATACATTAAAAAAAATACAACCAACCGAACGTAGTAACGTCCTCCTTTTTCGAAGTCGGTTAAAAAACAAAACATCATTCTTCCATTGTTTTGTGTTTTGACTTCTATCGGCAGTCCTTATGACTGCATCGACTTTTTTGTTAATCATTGTATTATTAATACGCGTTAGATCAGGGTTAACAATATCGACTGACGGTGACGGAAGAAATCCAAGAGTTAATAGGTACTATGGTCAAGAAAATTGTGGTGCAGTTTTTTTAAAGTTGTTTTTGTTGTTTTTTTCTAGTTTCTTAGTTTCTTAATCTGAAAATAAATATAATATTAATTATTTTACAGCATTTTCAAAGTCAACAAAATTAAATCTACCATTATTTCTGTCATGTGGTCATTCAATGTGTGAAAAATGTATCACCAATATTATAAAATTTGAAGAGCCTATAGAATGCAAAGTTTGTCACAATGATACAGAAATTCCAGCTTCTACTATTACATTATTGGCCCAGAACAAACTTAAGATATATGAATGTTTTCCTATAAATACCTTTATGGTTGGAGAGTTGTCTCTGGAGATACTGGAGGTATGAGAGAAATTTAGTTTTCAATAGTCTAATATTTATATATCTTTGAAAAAAGTATTTGTAATCTGATCATTAATAAGTACAACCAGAAGTTGGTCGTCATACAATACATACACATAAAGTTCTCTTCTGTGTTACTAGATAAGCAAGTTTTATTCATTAGGAGATTTCAAAACTAGGGGTAAAATATGCATAATTTGGGAATAGAATAATCCCTTACCTTTGTCAAATGTTTTACATATAACAGTGGTTACATTATATGATCTCATAATATCTTAAGCATTGATACATTTGTGCTCTAAAAGGACTGTGTGTATTATTTAGTGACTTTCATGTATATTGTACCTGGAACTTAGAAATTAAAGTAAAATAAAAGGAGGAAAGCATTTTTATAATTAATTTCGAAATATTTTTTCCCAGATAAATTAATTAATGTAGTAATGACCATACTTATATTTGAAATAATCTCTATCTTCGAATAATTAATTGAACTAATAAACGAATTGAATCTTTCTTTACCAGAATTCTGAAACCACAGCTAAAAAATCTGAAGAAGACCATTATATAAATCTGAAAATGCTATTAACAGATAATAATCAGGCACAAGGTATGTATAATATCATACATTAATAATCTGCATTGATGATCATGATGAAAAATAATTATCTTATATTTTTAGGCCAATGTGTGGAATGCCACAACTCAACATCAAAAATGTGTCAGCAATGTGACACTGTTCTCTGTGATTCGTGTTTTAAAAAGAGTCACAATAATTTCGTCATATTTAAGAATCATGTTCTTAAAAGCATTGGTAAGTTGTTTGTAATTGTTTCTTAATATACACCTATAGCTTTACGGAGCAATTTATTTATATGCATATATAAAATTTCATTTATCTTGGTAGGGGCTCTCAGGATCTATATCACATTTTGTATTGAGATAAGATTCTCCTCTTAAGTTTATCTATATAAGACACCTCTTTTATGAAAAAATGAATTTTTACAAAAAAAATACATGCCATATTATAGTCAATATAATTTTAAAGTAAGTAACCTTGGTACCTCTTCTTTAATTTATGACGCCGTGTGTAAGCAATACACAATACCGCCAATGTCATGTAGATACAGAATGTACAATGTCTGTGGCAGATAGTGTCATAAGGGGTCATTCAAGTGTTATGTAAGCAATGATGGGTCCTTGATTTGCTTATTTTTGATGACATAGGGGGGGGGTGTCTGGATGGTGATTAATTACATCGGCAATATTTATCTACTGAATTAGAACAGATTTGAATATAAATGTTTACGTAATTATGGAGGGAGGGTTAAGAGCATTGCTTACTTTTGCTGACCAGTGAGAGGGGGCGGTTAGAAATACCAATAATTCTGCATACGTAATAAATACTTGAATGGCCCCTAAACGATAGAGACGTATTTAAAAATGTAATTTAAAAAATAAGATTTAATTAGTGTTCAGACCTAGTTATTGTATGTTTCCCACAAATATAGGCAAACTTCGATACATATCCATTAAGAAATAGACAATCTGATTAAAGTTTAATTTTGTTAATTTTAATTAATAATGAGAAGACATGTAAAATTAAATGGTTATTATTCACTAAAGCTAAGAGACACATAAGATTATTAGTAGGACGGAGAATATAAGGTGGGAGGACATCATAAAAGGAAAATCTTGCTAGAACAATTAAAGAATATATGATCTGCAGAATCATCGTCTAGGCCGCATTCACAGAGAGAATGATTCCTAATCCTTAATTTAACTAAATGCACTGGTGTATAAATGGGACTTCAAAATTTTATTATATGACATTATGCAAATATGAATATATTTGAATAACATCTAAAAGCAACTACGCAATTACTATGTTAATCAACCAAACAAAGTTCAGTTGCAGAGGTACTGTTGCTAAAGTGTTAACATTTTATATTTTCATTTTCCAATAACACCTCAAAATATTTTCTTTTAATATTCCTAGAGCACCTCCATAATTTGTAATCGCAAATATAACTGTGAGTGAATTATATCTGTATAAGTTTATGGTATTGTATTTTATATTGTATAGGCAGTCCTCAACTTACGTCGTTTCAAGTTACGTCGAACATTATTTTGACACTATTCCCCAAGCATACGTCAATTGTTTCGATTTCCGGCATAGGAGAATTCACTTGTCGCGGGGGTTACCCCGCATATGCCACTGATTTTGTTCAGTTAGTTCATGGACAAGGGACAATCAAGACATTAGTCTTTTTTACACCTTTAACAGTTTTTGTATTTACATACATATTTAAGTGAATTTTAATCTAACTATGCCTAACAAAAAAATATGTATCGACTTACGTCGTTTCGATTTACGAGGACTGCCTGTACTGGTATATTGTATTGTACTGGTATTTTGTATTGTACTGATATTTTGTATTGTACTTGGTATTTTAAATTTGTCAAATGTAATATTTTGAAAAAGTGTACATTATACTTCTTGAAAATTTTGGAATGCTTACAGAAAAAACTTTGGAAGCTAACAGTTGCAAAGTTCATAACAAACCTCTGGATTATTATTGCAAAGATTGTTGCAAAGCATTATGTATGGACTGTTTGATGGTCGGTAATGAAAGATCCTGTAAAAACCATAATGTTGTTTCTATGCAGGAAGTTGTGAGTATTCAAAATAATTTTATAAGTAAATAATCAGATACATATTTGCTATTCAATATTAAGCTATTGTTTAATCTTCTTTATACCTCACCATGCAATATTTATTACAGAACGAAGATATAATGCAGGACCTAGGTGTTATCACTCCAAAAATTAATGAAGTATTTAAAAGGTTAACAAAAAGTGCTGTGGTGAGTGAATATTAATGAAACTTTTTTTTCGAACTGAATATGCTATTGGTCTAGCAAGTCCTTTACAGCTTCACCGGAATATCTTAATCAATCTACCATCTCATCAATAATACCAATAACACCGTCATAAGAAAAAAGGGCGCATTTGACAAAAACACAAATTGGCGAATAATCTGTAGCCTATTGACATTAACTAACTATGACAATTAATAAAAATTAAGAGTTGTCTTTGGAAATTTAAAAAATTAGAATGATTTATTTCTACATTAATAAATAAATAAAACTAAATACCTACATTTGTAATACGTGTTCTTATCTTACAGGATGTAGGTAACTTACTGCATCACATTGAAAATGAAACCGAATCAAAGTCAGAACTAACAAAAATAATACCAAATATAGAGCAAAGCTTCTCAAAACTCTGCTATGAAATACAAAAACATAAGAAAGATATATACGATACTGTTCTCAAATTGAAATATTCTGAGAAAAGTTCTTTACAGTCAGCCAAAAAGAATATAGCAGATTCTCTTACAAAAATCAATAAGGTCATGAAAATGATAGAGATGACTACCGATCCCAATAAACTTAAACAGGTTTGGACATAATGTAATATTTTCATATACGTACATTGCGATGCGAATGTTAAGGTGGATGTGTGGTGTAACTAGAATGGATAAGATTAGGAATGAATATATCAGAGGAAGTTTGAAAATAGCACCAGTAACAGACAAGTTAAGGAGTAATAGGTTAGCATGGTATGGGCATGTTATGAGGAGAGATGAAGACCATGTAACTAGAAAAGCTTTGAGTACGACGGTCGATGGATATAAGAGTAGAGGAAGACCGAAAAAAGGATGGATGGATTGTGTGAAAAATGTATGTGTGTAAAAGGTGTGATGACTGAGATGACATCTGATAGGCGAGCGTGGAAAAGGAAAACATGTTGTGCCGACCCTACTTAGGTGGGATAAGGGTAAGAAGATGATAATTCAAATGTGTACAATATTTTGACGTGATAACGTCTTATAAATCGACTCCATCCGGCTGCAGACACTGTACGCGCATGAGTCATTGTCACGCTTCGCCTGAGCGCTCAGTGCAAACGAGAGCGCGGAACAAGCGATAGAGAGGCCCGATCGGCCTAAGCGTTCGGCTTGTATAGCATCTATCTCTCTTTCACTCAATCGGCCAATGCGTCTTCTCTTATGACATTATCACGTAAAATTATGTCATAGGAGGCAAACGAGTAGGTGGGTCACCTGATGTTGAGTGATCACCACCGTCCATAGACACTTGCAACACCA